>JAJMFI010000318.1:0-11156 GCA_030574595.1 Ruyongia chambardii
ACTGCAATTAAGGGTTCTAAATATGGTAAAGGTGAATTACATATTTCAAATTCTGTTAAATCAGATTTAAAAGGTGGTTTAATCATTGAATTTGATGGTAATATGGTTGATTTAAGTGTTGATGGTAAGATCAATAAGTATAATGAATTATTAAAGGAATCTATCTAATTGTTTACTCTATGTTAATGAAATTATAATCTCAAACTTTAACCTTTTATGACCTCTTCTTGTTTGCCCCTTCCCTCATATTATATAAGCTGAAGAAACAACACACACAAAAAAAAAAAAAAAAAAAAGAATGCCAGTACAATAAGTTGTACTATATAAACAACAACAATTTTACAATTTACAGATCAAATTTACAATTCAAAATTATTAATATGTGTTATGATTGATATCTATATCTTTTACATTTTATATTCAAATCTTTTTATTTATATTTTATGTTTTATATATTTGTGGATGTGTTAATATTCATAAATTTTTACTATTTTTTTTTCTTTATTTAGACTATTATAGATTTAATTACAACTAGATGATTTTAATTAATTTTAAAGAGTCTTTACAAATAAAGACAATTGAATTAAATAGTATAAAGAAAATTAACACAATACAATAGTTATCATTATCATGATTAATATTATCAATTAATAATTATAAACTAAATACTTAAATAAAATAAATAAATGAAATATCAAATAGATTTAGACTATAGGTGTAGAGAGATACATGTAGTATGTAACTATATTACAATTTGATGACTATTGGTATTAATGAAGTATATACATTATATTTTGTACCATATAATTCGTTTAGAAATTAGTTAATTAGTATATATAAGATACAAAGTTAAACCATTTGTAAACGAGAATTACATTTGTTCTAGAAATCTTATGCATTACAAATTACATATTTGAAAAATTATTTGTATTAATAAGAAGTGTAAGTTATGTCTCGTATAGAAACTTTTATAATAAAGTATTCAAAGTATTCAAAGTATAACCTTTTTAATACATAATTATATCTTAATCATTATGATTATACTTCATTATAGTATATTATATTGTATTATAGTTCATTATAGTGTATTAGCTAATATAATAGTGTAGTATAGTGTTGTATCACAATCATTATAATATATAGCCAACCCCTATTTCTCTCCTTCTAGCCTGATAGTCTCTCAGTCTAGCTTCCCGTCTAACTCTCCGCCTAGTACCCGTGAAGCACCCGTCTGGCTCTCTACCTAGCTTCAGCCTCGGCCGTAAATTTTTATTCTTTTTCTTCTCAGAAAAAAATCACGAAACTTTAAAAAAAAAATTTAAAATAAAAAATTTAAAAAAAAAAAAGTAGCTGTTATAAATACAAAAATAAACACACTTATTTTCTTCTCATCTCTCTCTGGATAAATAACTGTTAACATTGCATTTACTGAATATCAGATCATATACATAGTAATAATATAGATATATATATATATATTCGAAAACTATTAATAATACCTGGTCTTGTTTCATCCTCTCAATCTGGTCTTTCAAATATCAAATAACTTGTGCTTCTGCTTTTAGTTTCAATTCTATATTGCCTTCTGTCACTTTCTTCCCCTTTTGTCATATAACCAATCAAATATATTCATTCCCATCTGATATAAAGAGATATTTTAATTATGACAATCTATAATAATAATACAATACTCTTAAATGATCTTAATATTATTCCAAAACCTTCTCTTATTAAAAATTTCCCTGATAATCAACTTTCTCTAGTTGCTCCCATTATAGCATATTGGTCATATTCTTTATTCTTCTTTATAATTGATGAATATCAATTAGCTGAAAAATATAGAATTCATGCACCTGAAGAAGTTGAACAAAGAAATAAAGCAACTCATATGGATGTTTTAAAGGATGTTATATTACAACATATTATTCAAACTTTAACTGGTATTATATTTATTCAATTTGATGAAATTCAATTTACTGGTCATGAAGAATTTGAAATTTTAAAATATTATCAATATTTTATAAATAATTTTAATATCAAGATTCCAATCTTTATCATAAGAATATCATATCTATATCTATTTAGTATATTAAAGATTTCAATTGCATTTATTATTATTGATTCTTGGCAATATTGGTTACATAGAACAATGCATATGCATAAATATCTTTATAAAAGATTTCATTCAAGACATCATAGATTATATGTTCCATATGCATATGGTGCTCTTTATAATGATCCAGTGGAAGGATTTCTATTGGATACTTGTGGTACTGGTATTGCTGCTCTAATTACTAATTTAACTCCAAGAGAACAAATTATTCTTTATACTTTTTCAACTTTAAAGACTGTTGATGATCATTGTGGTTATTCATTACCTTGGGATCTATTTCAAAGATTATTTCCAAATAATTCAATTTATCATGATATTCATCATCAACAATTTGGTATAAAGACTAATTTTTCTCAACCTTTCTTTACATTTTGGGATACAATTTCAAATACTAAATATCATGAAATTGATAGTTATAAGAAGAAACAACAAAGAATTACTATTGAAAAATATAAACAATTCCTTCATGATAGAGAACAAAAGAAAAGAGAAAAGATGAATTCTGTCTATAATAATAATAACAGTAATATCAGTCAAATTGATTCAAATATTGATTTAATTGATTCAAATGTTAAAATTTCTTCAAATTCAAGTATAACAACTGAAACTGTTGAAAAAACTATTAAAAAGGTAAACTAATTCCTTACATGGTTCTACTTCTTCTTCTTCTTCTTCTTTCACCATCTTCTTCTTCTCCCATTATCAATGTCATTTATCCACCTTAATCTATCCATCAACTAATAACGAATAACTAAATAATCATAATAACTAATGATATAAACAACACTAATGAATAACTGAAATCTAATCATATCATCATCTTAATAATAATAATAATAATATATATATAATGAATTCCAATTAATAATAATCCATAACCAATTTATTTTTTTAAACCAACTAATTCTTGTTCTTCTTTCTGTTCTGTTCTTTCTATTCTGATATTAATTTTGCAAAACAACTATTGCATTAATAATATTCTTTTAATAAATATACATGTGGTTCTAAATTTATTTAACTGTATACTACAATTTTTCAAATATTGATTAGTAGTATTTATTTACAAAACGTTTAATATTCTATTTATTTTCTCTTCAATTCTTTTCTAATTTCTTTTTTTTTTTTGTCTTTATTGACATTATCATGAATGCAGATGATTTGATTTATGTTTATAGGTTTAAATTTTAATGACAAATTGTCTTAAGCCTGAGCATTTTTACGTGCAACTCTTTTCTTTTCAATAATTTCACTATGTTTAATAACTCTACTTAATTTCTTAGCATCATCAACCCAACCAGCAGCAACCATCTTATTTCTTATTCTCTTCTTATGATTTATTTCAGCTCTCTTTTTAGCTGTATATTTCTTCTTTGCTAATTGAAGTAATTGAGTAATTGAATTTTTTCTTTCTTGTTCAAATATTTCCTTTCTTTCACTTAATGATTTATAAATTGGACCATATTCAGATTTTTTAAATTCTTCAGATGATTGAATTCTAATTTCATTTAATAATGAAGGTTGAACAGCTAATCCAATTCTTGGTAATGTATCATGTAGGACAATTTCATCATTCCAATTCTTTGAATCACCTCTTCTCCATGAATCTTCCCACAAGATGGTGACCTTTTCATTCATAATTTCACTAATTTGTCTAATATCACTAACAGCTTCTTGTGAATAGACTGGTCTAAATTGAGCACTAAACCAAATTTGATTCCTTTCATTTAATTTTCTAAATTTCATTGCATCCTTGATATTTGTACTATCTCTCATTCTTTTCATTTCTATTAATCTTTCATAAGCCTCTATAGATTTATCATGTTCATTATAATTTAAAATACACATAATTCTCCAAAGATCACGACGTAATGGTGGTAATCTATTTTGCCAATTTGGACTTACAAATTGTGTCTTTATATGATTTATTGAAATTGTTGGAACTTGAGAATAAAGAATTTGATTAGTCTCTAAATTTCTAAATACATAGACTTGAGGACCAAAATTATTTTCAATTAACCAATATTTATCCTGTCTTGGATTAGTTGACCAATTAACTGGAGTACGTTTAATATATTTATTGAATTGTTTCATAGCAATATTTTGATTTTTAGATAGAAGTGGATCAAGTATCTTCTTTGGACGCTTTGATTTAGGTTTAATAGCCATATTTCTTGTGAATAAAGTTGGCATACTGGTCAACGCATTGAACAGAGTTCTACTTCTGCTCAAACCGTTCACAGGCATAATAGCTGAACCAGAAAGCATCTTAATACCTATATGTCAAAAGAAAATAAGATAAAAAACTTTCTAATTTAAGTTGATCTCATCAACAAGTAATACTAGCTTCCATTAAGGGCAACGCTTTTAATTTTAATTTTTTCCAACGAAAAAAAAAAGTTTCAGCATAACCGTCACAAATTTTAGTATGGAGATATAACAACAATGTGATACTTATGCAGTACTTTTTGATAAATCTGTTATAAATCTGTTATAATTATTGCAATTAATCTATTTAAAGACATTCATTAGTAAAAGGTATATATTTATAGTTTCTGGGATTATTATAATACTTTCTAATATTATTGTTGCAGTTAAATATTTATTTTTTTCGTTATCCATGAGACATAATTATTACTATAAGGGTTTATTTAGTATGGGAGTTAATCCCCATTGTGACTTAAACGATAAGGAAAGTAAATACAAGAACCATTAACCATATTAAATCGAGAATAAATAGCATTTAACGTAATTAGTACTATATGGAATTATGGATATCATTAGAACATTTATCTATTGATTACAATCTTATACAATTATCAAGTTAAAATCATTTAAGAGTACAGTACTTAAGTACGGTTAAATTAATCAAGAGGGAATTTAGCGATCCCATAATATTGATTGATTGCTAACTCCTTAAAGTTTTTTATAAATTAATAGCAATCTCCTTAATATATTAATTTAATACACTCTAATTATATTCTTATTTCTTATTTGATTATACTATATTCTTTGTATATAAGTACATTAATTAATAATATTATTTGATACTTATTCGATTAACAATAATGACAGGTATTGATAAAGATCAAGAGCCATTTCTTCTTTCAAAGGAGGAGAAGGAGTTCTATTCCGTAATGGATAAGGAATCTTCCCTAAATAACACTAATGGTTCATTGATTTCTAAACAAAAGAGGAAAATGATTCATTTTGCTCTTTTCATTTTACTGTTAGTTTATTCATTGAATAAATTGTCGATAACTTCAATTTCAATTCATAATTGTTCTCATCATAACTATATTCAACAAAACAATGAAAATATATTTAGAGGTTTAAATAGTCAATCTTCACTATTTCAAGGTATTTCACCTTTTAAAAGAGACTTTAATCTTACTGAAATAACAGATGCCTATTTAAACGTTTTAGAACATTCAAATTTAGCTTCAGATTGGTCTAAAATTTATACCTCTGAACCTCATTTAGCTGGTACTAATTATAAATTGGTTGAATTTACTAAACAAAAATTTGAAGAATATGGTTTAAATACCAAAATTGGTACCTATAATGTTTACCTAAATTTCCCAAAAGATCATGCATTGAGATTAATTAAAAATAATAAAGTTATCTATGAACCAACACTAATTGAAGACATCTTACAAGAGGATCCAACAACAAATGGTACGGACTTAATTCCTGCCTTTCATGGTTACTCTGCCAATGGTAACGTTACTGCAGAGTTTATATTTGCTAATTATGGTTCTAAAGAGGATTTTGCTCTATTGGAAGCTAATAATGTTAGTGTTAAGGATAAAGTTGTTGTTGTAAGATATGGTAAGATCTTTAGAGGTCTAAAAGTTAAGTTTGCTCAAGAGGCAGGTGCTATTGGTGTCTTAATCTATTCAGATCCAGCAGATGATTTTGTTGATGAATCAATTCCTGCATATCCAGAAGGTTTTGGTAGAAATCCAAGTAGTATCCAGAGAGGCTCTGTTCAATTCTTATCAAGTCTACCTGGTGATCCAACAAGATTCACTAATAGATCAGATGAAGCTTTGAAAAATTTGGATTCAATTCCAAAAATTCCTTCATTACCAATCAGTTATAAGGAAGTGGAGCCAATCTTAGCAACTTTGAATGGTCATGGTAAAGATTTAGGTTTTGATGGTGGAATTAAAAACTTTGATTATTATACTGGACCAAATCCAAAGGCTTCTTTAAACATCTATAATGATAACATATATAACTTCACTGATATACATAATGTTTATGGTATGTTGGAGGGTGAAGATACTTCTAAAGTGTTAGTCATTGGTAATCACCGTGATGCATGGATCAAAGGTGGAGCTGGTGATCCAAACAGTGGGTCCTCTGTCATCTTAGAAATTGCTAGATCCTTCCATGAATTGTCTAAATTTGGTTGGAAACCTAAGACTAACATTTTATTTGCTTCTTGGGATGGTGAGGAATATGCCTTATTAGGTTCAACTGCCTTTGCTGAGGATTTTGCAGAAGATCTACAAAATAAAGCTATCACTTATTTGAATCTAGATGCAGCAGTTACTGGTTCACACCTAAAGATTAATTCAACTCCCTTATTGAGCAACTTTTTATTAAAGATTGCTGATCTTGTAAGTTATCCAAAACATACAAATACAACATTAAAGCATCATTTCCTATCAGAATCAAATATCCACATTTTAGGTTCCGGATCAGATTATACTTCCTTTTATGAACATTTGGGTATTCCCTCATTTGATATTGGTTTCTCTGGTGGAAACGGTGATCCAGTTTATCACTATCATTCTAATTATGACTCGTATCATTGGATGTCTGAATATTTAGATCCAGGTTTTAAATATCATAATACTATGGCTAAATTTGCTGGTTTATTGGTTTTACATTTAACTGAACCAAAGATATTATCAAGTCATAGTTTAGTTGATTATTCATCAGCTCTTGTTTATTATTTTGATACATTAGCCTCTAAGATACCACCATCCTACTTGCATGAACCAATTAATCCTGATGCATCATCTAAAGATCATGAAGTTACACTAAGAGATTTAGTTGAAACCGTTAAACACCATAATATTAGATTGGCTAAAATATCTCGTGACTTCGATAAGCATGCCAAAAATTTGCAAATTCAATGGGATACAGATGTTTCCAAATCTCATAATCCTTTCAAAAAGATTGCCTTCAACTACAGAGCAAGAAAGGCAAATAACGCTTTAAAGAATCATGAACAGAATTTTCTATATGAAGAAGGTCTGATTAATAGACCGTGGTTTAAGCATATTGTATTTGCAAGTGGAAGATATACAGGTTATGCTGGCCAATATTTACCTGGATTAACAGAAGCTTTGGAAGATCATAGTTTTAATGATGTCGTTCATTGGATCCAAGTTATCAATGACACTTTAGAGAATGCTATCAAAGGTATCTCAACTGGATTTTAAAAGATATTGATGTCCAATGGTGTAATATCTACGACCTTGTGTATGAAATCATAACATACCAATTTCTAATTGTTAATAACTTTGTATTCTATATATTTCGATTTATTTATTTCGATTAATTTATCTAAAGTTGAAAGTTGCACGGCATAATGGACAAGTACTACCACCACTTGATTTAAACCATTTATATAAACATCCAGCATGAAATTTATTTTTACATGTTGGACATGTCTTTGATGGTAAAGTATTATCCTGATTTAAGATGGAGTAACAGATGGCACAATCTTCAAATCCTTTAAAATGTAAACTTACATTTTTCATGAAAAACTCAAGACTATCAATAATTTCACCATTCTGCAAAGAAATTATACTCTGAGATGCCAAGATCCATGATTTCCATTGAGTTTCTTTAACACCCACCCTTTGTGGACCTGAAACCTCAATCTTTGATAATGGGTAGTTGTTTGGTATTTTGAATGATACTTCCAATGTAGATTCATCAATTAGATAGCTTGCCTTGATCTCATTAATAATTCTATTGATTTTAATACTAAAATTATCATCATTTTCCATCAATTTTGGAGAATGACGTTCAAAATCAGATAACTTATCCTTGATTAAGTTAGGTGAAATATAATTGACAGTAAATTTTTCAATCTCAGTTTTAAATGAACGATCTTTAATGCCATGAAACCAGGAAGCAGAGATAGAACCAATATATTGAAGAACAATATAATAAGTGTGGATAGATATTATTCTTAATTCATCTTGAATTGGATGGTCGTTGTTATTGAAATCATATTCAATGAAGGAGTAATCGATATCGTTCATAAATTCCTTTGTTGTATCCACAAATAGTAAACTTAAGAAGTTTAATAATTTGGTAATTAATTCATTGTGTTTGTTCTGAGTTTGGTTGATTAAAACTGTACGTAAAGATAATGTAATATTTTTGAAATGAGTCAAGACCAAGCACCAATTCCACAAATAGTTTACCAGCTTTCTATCTGTTTTTAAGTCATTTTCCTCTACTACTGGAACATTTAATACATTTTCAATCAATTTTTCCGTAATCTTGAATTTTGAATCATCTTTTTCCTTTGTCAGTTCAAACTCAACGATCAAATCTTGTTGCTTTACAGTCAATAGTTTAACTAATATTGATAATAATGGCCTCTTCAGTTCATTATATCTATCAGAAACCTTATTAAACTTTTCAAACAAGTTATCATAGTGAAGCATGAACATCTTATCAGGAATTTGTGACAATATTCTCACCAACAGATCGTTATATAGAATAATTGGTTGATTGCATCTACTGATATTATCATTGATATAATCATTCAAGAAAATGTCTTGAATCTCAGATTTAAGATCATCATCAAGAAACCCATTTCTCAATAGAGAGAAGTATAGTTTCAATGAGTAATACTTCAATTCTAAAATATTGTCACCCTCACTGATGCTTATTAAACCAGTTGAGTCTTGTAACATTCTAGTTGTCAACTCTCCAAAATGTGCAGAATTTTCGAACTTGAATGATAATAATTGTATGAAAAGTTGCATCATCTGGATTCTAATTATTTGAAACCCAGATTCATATGCACTTTCCGAATCTAACCATTTTGCGAGTTCAGTAACAATCAAATTGAACCGTTGTGTTTGAATAGGAATAAATAAGTCATCATCTACTTGAAATTTGATGAAGTTTGTTAACATAGTTAACCTAATCAATCCAATTGAATTGATCTCATCAGATTTTAAACCAATTAACTCTGAAGCAATTAGATTTACCGCTCTTCTAAGTCTATCATCTGCTAGTATTTCTTCTGGAAGAGTCGAAATGATGGTTATAAATCTTAATTGGGATATCGGTTCCTTCTTTCTCACTTCAATTTTGACGAATTTTTCAAAGTCTATGGATGTAAGTATGGCTGATGTAGAGCAATTTTGAAGTAAATTAGTAAGAACTTCCTTCAGCAATCTGAAATTATAAAAAGCCAATACGTGGCTTGTTTCTTCTATCTTGATTAGTCCACTATATTGGTTATTGAGGATTGAAAGCAAAAGCTCAACATATGAATCATCAAATTTGGCAAACAATTTAGAGTTAGTCGATTTTTTAAATTGGAAGACATTGAAATCACTAGATTCTGTTTCCTCAGCTAAAAATTCATAGTCCAGAGCAATTTCTGAAATTATATTAAGGAAAAGTAGTAATTCATCATTCATATCTATATTAAGAGCATTTAAAAACGTTCCAAAGGTGATCAGTTTGGATAAACTAGTGAAATTGAAGGAATTTTCTTCTGTTTTTAATAAAAAGATATTTGTTTCTAAAGGGTTGCCTAAGGATAATCTAGAATCAATAGAGTTTCCATATTTGTCAATGATATACTTATCTAAGTCCTGAGGAATGAGATATTGCAGTATTGCATCATTCTCAGTCAACTGTTTGTTTACTTGGGCAACTAAGTCATCACTGAATCCATGTGAGAATATAAACTCTCTTAGTTCTTTGTAATACAAACTTAATAGATCAGCATTTGAAGAAGACGTAATTACCATATGTATCTTTTTATTTGTTGAATTCCAAATTATTTCATCGGTCAAAATAGGTGTAGAAGTTAATAAATCCTCAATGATTTGAGTTGAGGTATTATTTTTCAAAAAGTAATCTAAGAACAAATTTAAGTTATCTTGAGATTTAGCAATACCATAGAGCTTCTGTAAGCTATCTTTTCTCAAAAGATAAGACTTGAATGGTAAATCGTTATGAAAGTGATAATGGGATAGCTCGTTATTTAGTAGAACGGGAAGATCCTCACTCTTGTCAAGTAGTTCATCTTTGTTTTTAAATAGAGATAGTTTGGATAACAATTTGGTGACACAGCTCAGCATGGTCATTTTGATAATGAACCCATCAAAAGAATCAAAAAAAATATCCTCTCTATATAATTTAGAGTATGAATAATCAATAATTATTTGTAACGGTAGATCGTTAAATTTCTCTGAAATATAGCCAGGTAATTCATCAATGAATTTCTCCACTTTTTCCCTTGAACTTTCAACATTATTTTTAATCATGAAGTTATATATCCTAAATGCAGGATGGTCAGCAATGCCATCTTCGTTTTCATCTGCCTTATTTGACAATGATTCAAGTGAATCTGTTAAGATATTATCAATATCAGTGGCATTGTTTGAAGATAAGCATAACAATGATAATAAATTTTCAATATCAACAGTATTATCAAAGGATCCGAAATCCATAGTCGGTGTGCTTTCTGACTTAGTTACGGTATAGGTAGATAAGATTTTAATTAAAGTCTTAGAAATCGGCGCCTTGATTTCTAAAACCTCTTTTGTAATGATGTCCACTGAATCCAGTTTTTTGAAGCTTTGGGCTATCTCAAGATATGAATTCAGTGAGTTTTGGATGAACTCAGCACCACCTCTTAAATTAAGATGTTTGGAAACTTCTAATCTAAAATCATTCAGTAGTATTGGTTCAATCAATTGGTAATCTTCAGTTGTTTTCAAGTTAAACAATGTTGATTTTAAAATGAATTTGTTCAATAACGTAT
>JAJMFI010000319.1:0-10969 GCA_030574595.1 Ruyongia chambardii
ATCAAAAAGTGATCTTAAAGGGTAGAGATGATGCTGTTGATATTTTAAATGCTAAGGATGATAGATTAATTGTTGTTGTTGGTCCTTGTTCCATTCATGATCCTAAAGCTGCTCTTGAATATTGTGAAAGATTAACAGAGTTAAAGAATGAAGTTAGTGGTGAATTATTAATTATTATGAGAGCATATTTAGAAAAGCCTAGAACAACTGTTGGCTGGAAAGGTTTGATTAATGATCCTGATTTAAATGATACTTTCAACATCAATAAAGGTTTAAGAATTTCAAGAGAATTATTTGTTAAATTAACTGAAAAATTACCAATTGCTGGTGAAATGTTGGATACAATTTCTCCTCAATTCTTATCTGATTTATTCTCTTTAGGTGCCATTGGTGCAAGAACTACAGAGTCTCAATTACATAGAGAATTATCATCTGGATTATCTTTCCCAATTGGATTTAAAAATGGTACTGATGGTGGATTAACTGTTGCTATTGATGCCATGAAATCTGCTGGTCATAGTCATCATTTCTTATCTGTTACAAAACCAGGTATTGTTGCCATTGTTGCAACTACTGGTAATCATGATACCTTTGTCATATTAAGAGGTGGTAAAGCTGGTACTAACTATGATGAAGAATCTGTTAAAAAGGCCAGTATTGAACTACATAGTAAATTCTCCAATTTAGAAGGTCCAAGAATTATGGTTGATTGTTCTCATGGCAATTCAAATAAAAATCATAAAAATCAACCAAAAGTACTTCATTCAGTCGCTGAACAAATTAAGGCTGGATCAAAAGATATTTGTGGTGTCATGATTGAAAGTAATTTAGTAGAAGGTAGACAAGATTTACCAAGTGATGGTGATCTATCAAAACTAATCTATGGTTGTAGTGTTACTGATGCTTGTGTTGATTTCAAAGATACTGAAGATATGTTAAGAGAGTTATCTGCTGCTGTTAAGGCTAGAAGAGCTCTTTAATTAAATCATTGTTCTCAAAAAAATTATTTATTATAAAAATTTATTATTATATTGATCATGCATGATAGGTACTAAAAAGATTAGATCTAAATGGTACACGAAGTTAATTTTTTTGAAAAAAAGTTTATTAGTGTTTTTTTTTCTTTTCTATAAATTATTTATTGCTTGTTTTCTTGGAAATCTGTATATACTCATCAATTGATATAACATATATATTATTTATTTATCTAAAATACTATTGAATTAAAATCAATATAAGTAGTAGTTGTAGTACTTGTTGTACTTGTAGTAGTAAGTAATTATAAAGATTATCTATTTTAGTAATGACCTGCCATTATACATTTAACGGGTCAATAAGGACTTTTCAAAATTTGAACACATTGCAAGAATGTCACGTACTATTAAATAAATAAGAGATCAAAGGTTTATTTATACTCAGTGGGAAGTTGATAATGAGAGTATGGACGACTGCTTTGCTACTATTGACTTCAATCCAACAGTCACTAGCTGTAAAAGATTATCTTTTCAAGCATTGTGATCAATCTGGGTTCTGTCATAGAAATAGAATCTACGCTGAAAATATAGCAAATCAATCAGATATTACCAGTATTTCATCAATTTATAAAGTTGATCCTTCTTCATTTGTGTTTGATAATATAATCTCTGCTAATATTATCAAGTTTGTATCTGAGGAGAAAAGTGTTAAACTACCATTTCAATTGAGTCCATTAAAAGATGGTAATATAAGATTACAAATAGATGAAGATAGATCAAATATTAGTTTAAAGAATAATAAAGATAAAATATTAACAAAGGCAAGGTATAATGAAACTTGGAAATATGCTTTAATTCAAGAACCTTCAACCATTCCATATACTTATGATTTTATCTCTGATGAAAAATTAATTGTCAAATATTCAGATGAAAACAATGAACAATATGAATTAACATTATTCTTAAAAGAATTTAAAATTATCATCTCTTATAATGGTGAATCTCAATTAATATTGAATGACAATTACTTCTTGAATATTGAACATTTTAGATCTGAAGAGGAACATGAATCAAATTTATCTCCATTAGAAATTAATTTTGATGCATTTCATGATTCATTTAAAGATTCAACAAGTGACACTTTACCTTTTGGTCCAGAATCAATTGCTCTTGACATTACATTAAATGGTGTTTCAAAAATTTATGGTATCCCAGAACATGCTGATTCATTATCATTAAAGGATACCTCAGAATCTGAACCATATAGATTATATAATGTTGATATCTTTGAATATGAAACTAACTCTAGATTACCAATGTATGGTTCAATTCCATTCATGATTGGTCATAAAGTTGGCATTTCAACTGGTATTTTCTGGATAAATGGTGCTGATACATATGTTGATATTAAAAAATCAGAATCAAATACTAGAACTCATTGGTTTAGTGAAAATGGTATATTGGATGTTATTTTAATGGTGAAAAAGTCACCAACTGAAATTACTCAATCATATGCTGAATTATCTGGTAAACCAGGTTTACCAAATTTATTCTCATTAGGTCATCATCAATGTAGATGGAACTATAATGATGAAGCAGATGTCCTACAAATACATGAAAACTTTGATAACTATGATATTCCATATGACTCTATTTGGTTAGATATTGAGTATACTGAACACAAGAAATATTTTACTTGGAAGAAACAATTATTTCCAGATCCAGAAGCCATGATTAATAAATTGGGAGAAACTGGAAGAAATTTGATCACTATCATTGATCCCCATATTAAGACTGATTATGAGGTTAGTGATTATTTACAAGAAAAGAGACTTGACATCTTGGATAACAACGGTGAAAATTATAAAGGTCATTGCTGGCCAGGCGAAAGTGTTTGGATTGATACTTTTAATCCAGAAGCTACAAAGTATTGGAAGTCATTGTATTCAAATGAATCTGATTTTGCTGGTAATGCCACAAACTTACATATCTGGAATGATATGAATGAACCATCAGTTTTTAATGGACCAGAAACCACCTCACCAAAGGATCTTATAACTTATGGTGGTGTTGAGATTAGATCTGATCATAATATTTATGGTTTAACTTTACATGAGGCTACTTATGAAGGGATGAAGGAACGTTTTGTTAACAAACGTCCATTCATATTGACAAGATCTTATTTCTCTGGATCTCAAAGAACTGCTGCCATGTGGTCTGGTGATAATATGTCAGAATGGGAATATTTGAAGTATTCTATCCCAATGCTATTGACTTCTAACATTGTCAATATGCCATTTACAGGTTCTGATGTTGGTGGATTTTTCGGTAATCCATCAAAGGAATTATTATCTAGATGGTATCAAGCAGGTATTTGGTATCCATTCTTTAGAGCTCATGCTCATATTGATTCAAGAAGAAGAGAACCATGGATTGCTGGTGAACCATATACTTCACAAATAAGAGATTCACTAAAGATAAGATATACATTATTACCATTACTCTATACTAAGTTCTATGAGGCTTCTAAGTACGGTACTCCAATAGTTGAGCCATTATTCTATAAGGTTCCAAATAACGAAAAGATATTCGAAATTGATGATGAATTTTTTGTTGGTGGTCTATTAGTCAAACCAGTAACTGAAGAAGGCGCAACTACTCAAACATATTATTTACCAGATAATGAAATTTATTATACATACTCAGAACTTGAAAAGTATCAAGGTGAAGGTGATGTTGTTGTTGATGCACCATTGAATAAATTACCATTATTTATTAGAGGTGGTACAATTCTACCAAGAAAAGATAGATATAGAAGATCATCTAAACTAATGAAATATGATCCATATACAATAGTTGTCGCTGCAGATTCAAATGATGAAGCATCTGGTAGCTTGTATATTGATGATGGAGAAACTTTTAATTACTTACAAGGTGACTTCAAATATTTGAAGTTCAATTTAAAGGATAAAATTTTAAAATCAACCGTTGTGGAAGGTAATTCTGAATACAACACCTCTAAAATAGAGAAGATTCAAATTGTTGGTTTACAATTCGAGTCTGCTATCATATCACAAGAAGGGCAAGAATGGCAAGCCGAACTAGTTCACAATACGAACAATATTATTATTAGATTACCAAAAGTTGATATTAATAGGGATTGGACTATCAGGTTAGTTTAATTAAACAGGAATTAGAAATATACGATTAATTATTTAACTTTATAAATATTTATTATAGTTGCTAGAACTAACTTTGTGAAGAAAAATTTCACTCAACTCATGGGCTATCAATGACCATTCTACTAAAAATCGTTGAGAATCTAGTTGTGTGATTAATAGTTATTCTAATTCAAATTGTTCGTTTTCTTCGCCCTCAGAGGATTCAGACTCAACATTACCACCATATCCTAGTTGAAATCTCGCCATTGTTGAAAATTTGACAAGCTCTGTCCATACTAATACATTAGCACAATCAGGACAGTTTCCTTTTATGGGGATCAAATTACTAATTGGTATTTTATTGATTTCAAGTTTAGAAGTTGGTAGTATCTGTTCCAGACTATTTCTGAAAATATTGGATAGACATTTTAAATGAGTTAATGAATGACATTCTTCATGATAACAAACTGATATCAAAGGATATACTTTCTCTCTTATGTAATCTATTTTCTCATTACAAAGTGGACATGATAGCTTATCTGATTTTAAAATATCTGAGTAGATCGACAGCATTTTCTCATTTTCATCCAATTTATTGTGTTTGAAAGATTTGATAATCTCAAGAGATGATTTCAATGGGTCCACTGTTTTATTTATTCTCACTAATGGATTCAAAATAGGTACACCGTACTTGTTATCACACCAGACTTTATAAACGTCTTCTCTAAATATATCAACTTTCAGATTCATTTTGTTGAAAAAATCAGATGTAATCAGTAATCTTGCGTTACCAAGTCTTTGTATTAATGTTTTACCACCTTGCTTATTATGGGTAATTCTTTTTGAGTTTGTGATATGCCTTGTTTGATAAGGATGTTGCCAGGCATTTTCAAACTGAGTCATTATTAGTATATATGTAGAATAAATGTTAACGTTGATGAATGATCACTTACTTACCTGTAGGGCAGCATTTCGGCTTGGGAAACCATGAACAACAACAATCATATCCCAAGGTCTGAATCCCTTCTTCTTGGTTCTGAATGCACCTCCTCTTGTCAAATCACCATTATGCTGTCGCAGTCTCTATGTTTTCGTTGTTAGTATTAAATTTGAGTAAATTATCAAATTACCACAGTTTACCACTTACTCTAACAGGGTCATTCGTAGAACCGATATAAAAAGATTGCTTCTTAGGTACACTGTTCAACAGATAACAGCCATAGAACCCGGGAACAGTGTGAACCCTCACGTTGGCTTGTGTCATGGTTAGCTGCTTCTTAATTCTTTACTTTGGTAATTGACTGTTGTTGACTAATTAGTGCTTGATTTCACTATGTACTAGTAAGTAGTAAGCAGTAGTTATGGCAGAATTAAAAATCAAAATAAAGTGGCTGGCATTTTAAATTTATAATGGTATTCAGATATATAAGTATTAATAATCAACATGTTTTCTTCGTTATCTTTTTCCCAAACTACTGTTACTAGCTGGTTAATACTCAGATAAACGTTGAATATTGCTTAACATATTAGGTTTACAAAGCAATGTCATTATTTAAGGAAGCAGAAGAGTTTAAATACATACAAGCACCAACAGAAAGCACAGTTTTCCAAGATACAAGATGGAAAACGTATAATAAAATCACCATTGATCCCTACCAGGAGGGTAGACTACCAGTTTCCAATTATAAACTATTAACTTCTGCCATCACACCAAGACCAATTGCTCTAATTTCCACAGTTAGCTCCAGTGGTTTTCAAAACCTTGCACCATTCAGTTATTTCGCTATGGTAAGTTCAGATCCCCCAATATTCACCGTTGGAATTAGTGGTTCAGAGTTGAAAGATACTGCTAGAAATATTATTGAGACTGGTGAGTTAGTAATTAACATCATCAGTGAATGGTTCATTGATGCAGCTAATTTTTCCAGTATTAATGCTCCTGCTGGCGTAGATGAATTTGAATTAGCTAAACTTACACCTTTACCATCACAATTAGTGAAACCACCTCATGTTCAAGAGAGTGCTTTCTCTATTGAGGGTAAACTATTGAGTCATCAGGAATGGAAGTCCAAGTATAATAAAGATAAGACCAGTGGTAGATTGTTTATCATTGAAGGAGTAAACTTCCACGTTCGTGAGGATGTTATTAATCAGACTCAGGACAATATTGATATTTCTAAATTAAAACCTGTCAGTAGAGTTGGTGGTCTCACTTATTCTAGATCGTTGGAAGGTTACGAGATTAGTAGACCTCTGTATAATACCATTCTTAGCGAGGACTAAAGGTTTGATATATTTACTTGATTGGTACTCAAATTTTGCACGGCTAATTATATTTACTGCGTTCGATATTTACTCTATATAATTGGAAAAGAAATGCACAATACGTACGTCAAGAGAACTGTAAATGATCAAAGCCTCAATAATATATACCATTAGCAGGCCCAATCTATTTTAATTATTATCATTATCATTATCATTATTATTATACAATTACATACAGTAACGAACAAGAGAATTTACTATTGACTAGTTATTTACTCTTGAAAATAATTTAAAAATTTCAGGAAACAGGTACAAAGAAGTTACACAAAACTAAAACTTACTGAGAAAGGCAAGACGTTTATTTCGAAATGAATTCTTATACATCACCACTATGCTATTGTTTATAAAATAAGTTTTGTATATTTAACTGAACAAGTTGCTTGTTGGATTCAATTACTTTCACTATTATCATTATGTGGGTCAAAAGTCATATATTATTGTTATTGTTAACCTTCTTGATGGGCGTCATTGCAACACCACCAGCTTGCTTCCTTGCCTGTTTACAAAACATTGCGAGATGGTGTCCAAGGAATCATGCTGATTTTAGATGTATTTGTGACAATAGCCCTTCATTGGTAGGTTGCCTAGTTGATATTTGTCCATTTGGTGATTTCTTTAGCGCCAGAGATCATTTTTGGGGTACTTGTTTAGAAAGATTGAATGATAATCCTGATAATAATGAGTTAGATCCTCAATATCCAAACCCTGGAACTCCTGTTGAAGAAGAGGATGACTTTTTTGAGGACGAAGAAGATGAAGACGATTACAATGAAGACGAAGAAGAAGATCAAAATATTTCTGATCCAGATGATGAACAATCTGAAGAGGAGAAAGAAAAAGAAGAGTTGAATGAAGGGGATAGTAACGAAAAACAAAAGGAAAAAGAGAAAAGCAATGAGGATTGTAATGAAAGGGACCCTGAAGAAGATGAAGACTCAAACGAGTATCCTGAGGAAGATACTGATCACTGCAAAAAGAATCCATCTTATGAAGATGATAAACATAAATATGAAGATAAGCATGACGATGAGCATCAAGATGATGAGGAGTATGGACACGATGAAGATTATCAACATGGAGATCCTTCTGAAGATAATTTTGATGAACCTAATTATGAATCCGACTATGACTATACCCATGATGAAAAAGAGAAAAACAATGATAAGAAACATGACTATAAACATGAGGATGATCCCAAGTACAAAGATTGCGATGATGATTCTGATGATAATTCTGATGACGATGATGGTGGAAATGAGAGTGCTCATGAATTCGACGATATGGAAGGTTGTAACAGGAATGCGACAACTCCAGATGGAATTGAGTATAAAGGAGATTCTCTAGTAAAATCCACAATTAATTTAGATTTTGGTATTGCTTCAACTTTGAATCAAGGCCATGTTATTGTAAGCAATGAAGGTATTTCAAGTATTAATGATGAATCCACTCCAAAACTGGTAGGTAATTCTGCTTTCCTGCTTTCAAAGAACAAGTATCGTGATCGGCATGACTCACGAAAGCTTATTATAAGAAGAGATGAACAGGATTATTATAGGGGAGATTATAGAGATATTATATATGAAAACTCTCCAGGATTAAGGAATAGCTTCCTCGCCATATCAAATAAAGAAGAGCTAGAACTCTCAGAGGATGATGATATCGAAAATCAGCGCACTGAAGAAGAAGAAGAAGAACAACAACAACAACAACAACAACAACAACAACAACAACAACAACAACAACAACAACAAGATAATGTGAAAGAACGTGAAAGAGAAGAAGAAAAAACTGAAGGTCCGAATGTTGAGTCACATGAAAGTCAACACTTACAAGGTGCATCAAATCTATATGAAACTCATATGCGCTCAACAACGTCATTATATGAGCCATATAAAATAGAAACTGAGCAGCAAAAATTGGAGTCACGTCAGGATGAATTCACAAGTAATAATAAAGACTCTGGGAATAATGAAAGAGAAGAACAAAATAATAGATACAGCGATGGTAGCATTTATCTTAAAGAATCCATAAGCCCAGTTCGTAAAATACACACACCTGTAGAACGGGAACATGAAAGTAAAGATTACAATCGTTCAGAGGGAGAGGAATCTCATAGTGGGAACAAGTATGATGTTGAGGATAAATATGACACAGATCAATTTGAAGAAATGATAATAAATACTAATATTGTTAACAATCAAGATTTGGGCGAAAGGCATATAAATTATGGAATAAAGGCATTAGATGATAAATTCTTAGAAAGACCAGAAGGTGTGCCAACTAAGACCTTTTCAATGAAACAAGAGGTGCATAGTCCATTTATATACAAGAGTGCTAGAATATCAGACAATAAACCATTCAGATCTTTCAAAGAATACATTGAAGAAACTTCAGCAAAACCAAAAATTGTTAGTAAGGCAGAATCGAGCGCACTTGGTCAAACTAATTCACTTGTAGATATCCAAAGAACTGCTCCAAATGCTCCCCCTACTGATATAGATAAGTTCATTGAAGGTGGCTATGAAACTGTTCTTGAAGATATAGTAATTGGTACACCGAAGAAAATATCAAGAGAGATAAAGAGGCTTCCGTTAAATGCTGCTAAACTTGCTAATAAATCATTGTCACCTGCCAGAGCTGTTAAAAGAAAGACCATTAGAACTGTAAGAAATGCCAAAGGGTTCAAAGATGAACTTCAAGAACGTTACTAATTATTAATTGTATAGTACAGTTGACTGACTATTTATACATTTGCTAATATCAATTTTATATAAATAAAAATTAACTCTGTAAAATCATAAAATTTCTCTTGAATAAGGATGCAAAAGTAGAACAAAATCTTTCGTGCTTCTTAATATCTTGTAACATTGAAACAGTTGAGTTAATTGTAGTATTCAAATTTGCACTTTAACGGAGTTGTCTCCTCTGCATAACCGTAATGCAGGCGGGTAATAGGATGATAATTGTACAAAAACAAAAGTAAATAGTATTTAGCTTGTTTATATATCTTACATATCATTAAACTATTATTTAACTAAAAGAAATATTCACAAATTCTATAAGTATGATCTTTAAAGAAGACATAACTGCACAATCAGAGGGTAATGATTGTACCAGATGCAAAAAAAGTTTTGCTCTATTCCAAGGTAAGCACTATAAACTATGTCCTCACTGTCGTTCATTGCAAAGACAGAGGTCTAGAAAATGGCAGGAACGTACTAAAGAGAAATCAGGTTGCTGTAGAAGATGTGCAACTCAGATACCAGACAGTGAATCACAATATGTTTTATGTGCACCGTGTCGGTTGAGCTTGAGAAATAAGAAACTAGGGAGATTTGAAAATGGTAAATGCGTTCATTGTTCAGGAGCAAATGATTCAGCTGATTTTAAAGTGTGCTCAAGATGTAGAAACAAAGATAAGTTAAGAAGACAATCTTTGGAAGCTAGTGGCCGCTGTAATAGATGCACTTCTGTATTGAGTGAGAATGACGAAGGAAGAAAAGTTTGTCAGAATTGTAGAACCAAAAAGAAGAAGTATGGTAAGAGAGGTTTAGCTGAAATTGCAAGTGCAACTGCTGCCAACAACACTATTTTAAATGATACTACTACAGAGATACAATTTGCGCAGCATGTACAACAGGTACAAGAGGCACAGAAAAGTCTCAATTGATGATACTGAGACCAATTGAGCAATATTAATGATATACGTGCTATTTTGATTGTATACTACTGTAGTTTGGAATATTCGAATTAATCTATTAAAGTCAATATATATTAAATATCAAATTAAATGTAAAAAAAAATGGGAACTGGAAAAACAATTAATATCAAATGTAACTTATGCAATAGCTTAATTTAAGATTGCAACAGCAACACTTTGGAAATCATCATGTGAAATGCTGACCTTGATTGAAGCACCTGCTGGAGCAGCTTTTAAGGCATCACCATGTAAGGTAACAGTTGGAGCACCATGAGCATCACGTAAGATCTCAATATCCTTCAAAGAGGCACCTGCACCCTTAGATTCAACACCCAAAGATTTGAATACAGCTTCTTTAGCAGACCAAGTACCAGCAAACGAAGATTGAGCATGAGCTGCTTGTTTACAGTATTTAATTTCAGCTTCAGTAAAATTGCGTTCAAGGAAAGTTTCGTTATCAACATTGATAGCAGAAATCAATTCAACATCGACACCAACGTTCTTAGAGCCAGCAACATTTGAAGAGACTTCACTCAATATTTTTGAAGTTTCTCTTGAAGACTTTGAGACATAAGATTCACCTTGGATGGATTTATCAGTGTAAACAAATTCACCAACCTTATTTGAAGAAACTCTGGCTAATGGATCTAGGTAAACTGGGTTTTGTAATTCTTCGACATATGGAGCATGTTCTTTGACTTGGAATAATGTGTTGTTTACAAAAGTAGTGTGGAAGTGAGAGTAAGCTTCATTATGTCTAGCTTGTAACTTCTTACCATAAGTTTCATATTGTTCCTTTGATAAGACAG
>JAJMFI010000320.1:0-10859 GCA_030574595.1 Ruyongia chambardii
ACCAACACCCAACATGCAAACGTCTACGACTCCAGAGACCCACACGTACCGCTGCTTCAGAGTAGCAAGATCCAGACACAGCCATGGATCGCGCTCAGACGTCCCTTGAGCGAAAGTCAGACTTCTCACTTCGCAAACTAGACATCCAGACGTCGTAGAATCAGACGTCGTAGTGCATATTTTTTTGGTTTTATAATCTCAGCTACTTATAGCAATAGTATTTAGGCATAATTGATATTTAATTTAAGCTTGAAGTGTATTGCTAGTTAAGTACTAGTAAAATTAAAAAATGGGTGAATTTTTATCCCTATGTCGACATCTGCCAGTTTCATAAAATTTATCTGGTTTTTCAAAGTCCCGAAGCTCGGTGAAAAAATGTTGTAAAGAGAGCTCCTGAAACCTAGCAAGAATACTACAACAAAATCATCAGATGACATGATAAAGTAGACGTATTATTTCTCTTTCGTTTTTGATGTCTTTTAAGCTAGTTTATATCATCAATTATTAATCCAGTGCAGAAATTGAATATAATCAACATTCCTTATATATAATGAAATTTTTTGAAACGCACTCAATTTTTTGTATAGAATAACAAATAAAGAAATGATTATTTTCAGTAAAACAACAAAACTTGATTGATAAATATTGATCAAATTGAAAGAGAGGAATTCTGCTGAATCAAAGGAACTTCAACTTGGATTCATTCATTATTCAAGTATTCTTAGTAATTAATAGCCATAAAATATAAATATTCATAATTATATGCTAATTATTCTGTTGTATGCTGTCATTACGTTTGTTATAAAAATAATGAAATCAGTACCTTAATATATTATGTTTTATAGTACCAAAGTACCTAGTAATATATTGTTTAATATTAAATATACATTCAATACTTATAGCAATCAGTACTTATTAACTTCTTTAACAAAAGGATATTTTGTATGCGATTTTAATTGATAAAAAAATTAGTCCAAACTCAGCGGCTTTTTTCTGTTTGTTTTTTTGTGGCAAAATACTAAACTTAAAAACAATCATTGCTTCTATTATAACTCTATCTGTTACTGATTGTTAATTGTATTGACAATATACTCAATTAGTATACCTATAAGTATTAAAAGGAACTCACAATCTATAAGTTATACAATGGAAAAGGATGATGGGCTTCTCGAAGCATACAATATTGATGTTGATGGTTTTGACTTTACAAAATTTGATAATAATTATGAAATCCCAAAATCATCTGAAGAAGTAATTTCTGGGGATGAAGGTTTGACACGACTAAGTGTTGTCCTCTTAGGTAAGTACAATGATAATGGTGAATCAAAGAAACAAATCATAAAAATATTTGACAATATGAGAATGCTCGATCGACCACCAAATCAAGAGGAAGAACAATCCAAGTTATTTACTCTTGAGTTCAAGATTGAATGCTACTTTAATTGCTTTATTGCAGAACTTAGAGCCTACAAAAAGCTTGATGGAAAAGGTCTACTCCCTCAGTTTTATTGAAAGGGTTATATGGAAAACAATGCATTATCTTCATTTGTCGCTAAAAATACAAAGCAGTACTATTTATTAAGGAATTTATTCAAAGAAAAATTATCATATCCGATGGATGAAGGGAAAGATTTATGTACTGGTGGTCCTTTTATTGCAGTTGAAAGGCTCAATCCGTTTGTTATTCTTTCTACTAGTTTATTTATCAAATCTGCATTTGACAAATTATATGAGTTGCATAAGTTAGGATTCATACATGGTGATTTAAAACGAGATAATGTTCTACTGACTGAAACAAAAGAGGTCAGATTTATCGATCTTGGTTTTTCATTGTACCTAGATCCTGATGATCGAACAAAATTTTCTCAAGGATGCTTTAAAGATGATTCTTTGGCAAGAAGATCTTTTGAAGATATATACTCTTCTGGTTATACCAGAAACTTGTTTTACCTTAGTAACATTTATAGACTAAGAGAAGCTAAAGAGTTTATAGAGATTAAAATCAAACGTGACATTGCTAGCATAAAAAAGCTTTCACAAATGCCAGAGATTGTTGGCGTAACTTATTATACTCAGGAAAAGATTGATAATGTTGTACAAAATTCATTCATTTCTTATATCTACCCTGATAATGATGATGTTAATTCTTTTATGACCGATATATAACTTCTACCAATTATTTCATCGTTACTAATTGCAATAACTATTCGACAACTAACTACTATATTGCATATATACCTTTTTATAATCAAGAATATTTTTATTTGATTGTTCTTTTTGTAATTAATAAAAAATTAATTCAGATTATTGCTTTAGATTATTCAAGTGCAGTCTTTCATTTACTTATATGTTAATCTAAACAGAATGAGTGCAGTTTAACTTTATTAATAAAAGTGAAATTGATCTTGATATAATTGTCTTTCATATGAGTCTTGTGACTTATTCTCTTATGACTCTTATCAGCGTTAAACGAACTAGAACTCTATAGCCATCAATAGATTTTTTGTCATAGAGTTTTTATTGTTTTTCTTTTATGTTATCGTAAGCGGTACTCTTACTTGTAATCTTAAATAATCTAATATTTTCTATTTTAATACCTTATATCTTAGATGTTATCGTTAGTGTAACCTTCGATATCAGTATTCGTTTCTTGGTTCTGATTTCTTCATTATATAGTTGGATTTGATTTTAATATTTTACCATCTGAAGATTAGAAGCTTTTCTTAAGGTATAGATTAATTTATGTAGAAATCTAATTAACTATATTATTCACAATAGTCTTTATATATTTATCTGATGGAGAACAAATATCAATACACACTTTAGTGTTTATGTTCAGTTGGAAGGTAAATATCTCGTATTTCAAACACACGATCAAAAATTGAGCTAAAGAGATAAACAATATTAAATATTTAATCAGGTTGCATATAAACAACGTTTGTAAGTTTATCATCATTTCAAGGTAGAGCTATATAATAATTTTTAGAATCAGTTACTTTTTGAAAGACCAACATACAACAATTGACCATGTGCAAAAGCATAATAAAGCCCTATATTAGAATCCAATTGGCCTATAGAATGTAAATTGTGAAGATTTTATGGTTCAGCAAAATAATAGTGTTTGAGAAAATAGAATATTCTACTACTTTCAGCATTGAATTTTGAGCAAGTAAAATCAATTATTTGACAAATTCAATAGCACTGGTTTTATCTCTTAGTTTGCTCAATAAATAAATTATCCTAGTAGAATTTTCTTTGTATATGTGTTTGAGATATTCCTCAGATATTGTTGAACTTCTCATGTATTTAAGTCCTTAATTATTCTTCGTGCTTAATTATTGAAGCATCTGTATTGGAGAAAGATCTAATGATTCTAATTCATGTGACTTCATGAATAAAAATTAGTAGAATATTTCTTACGTTCTATCGGGAATTGTACTGTTTTGCGTTATCATAACTTCATAACTTATTGTTTCTTAAATTAATTCTTAGTTCGAGATGAATATTGAAGTCCAATTTTTTAATTACCCAATTTTTATTGTCTTAGAGTTGTTTTAACTTATGATATAAACATATATACATAAATATATAGAAAACCAGTGATGGTTTTATTATTATGATTTGCTTATGCATTTTTCAGTTAATTAATCGATTGAATCAATATAATGGTCATCAAAGTATCAACCCTATTAAATTCAAACATAGCTTAATTCCTGCTATAATTTGAAAAGATTAAAGCTAATTCATATAATCGATTTTCAGTCCAGTGCTAGTGATAGCTGTCTGAGAATGTTTTTGAGTAGTAAAAGTGCTAGCATTTAATTGTTGATAATTGAATGACTTAATCTTTTTCACTAATAATGATATTTCAATATACTGATGATAATTGATAGTAGGTATTTCTAATTCCTTTGTTATAAAAAAATCGCTAAAAATTTGACAGAACATAATATTAACCAATCACGATAACCTCAGCTACTTCTATTAGTAATATTCACACATCATTGGTCAAATTATGTGAGTCATAGAGTATACTTAGTTTCATAAAAAATGGATTTCACCCATTAAAATTGATATCCACATCCTTTTATGAACAGTCTGCCAGTATAAAATTTATCTGGTTTTTCAAAGTCCCGAAGCTCGGTGAAAAAATGTTGTAGAAAACCCCTGACATCATTTAGTACTATAAAGTAGACGTATTGTAGATATGTCAACTATACAGTAGTACAATACCAAATATTATTTAGAAAACCGAAATATCATACATTTAGAACGCTTTGAAAGGCACTGTTCAAAAAGTCTGTTAAGTGTCGCCAAAGCACCAGATTGACTTTTCGAGTAGTCGAATTATTTTCCAAGAATCTGTTCAATATTTTCCCTGATTGGGTATTTTTCCTCTTGATATTCTTGGTTAAATATTATTAGAAAAAGTGTTACTGTCCTTGAACAGCTCGGTCAGGAAGATCTCCTGATTAGGAAAGAGCTCCGATATCATTCATCGCTTCCATTGACCAATTATTATCAACGAATTTTAAAGCTACTGTTAAAAGACCATCAAAGCTGTTCGTTGTTGGATAACCATTAATTGCATTCGGTAATAAATTTATCTGTTACAACTTATTAATTGATTGATCTTCAGAAATTGATCTTAATCGATTGAATTCAATTAGTAACCTCTTCTCAAAAAAAAAAAAAAAAAAATGGACAACAACAACGACACATCAACAAGAGGCTATAAACCCACTAATAACACAAATAATGGGAAATTTAATGTTTTCTCACTAGACAAGAGGGCAAAGAGAACGTCAAAAAAGAGGTTCTCCAAATCATGTCTATATTGCAAGTCCAAAAAGGTAAAGTGCCAATTCGATAATAATAAAGATCCAAAGAATTGTTTACAATGTTTAAAGAGAGCTATTACATGTACCTCAGAGCCTAAGGCTAGTGCAAAGGCTTCTCAGCCTGAAATTCTCGCTAGCAGCGCTACTGATAATACCAGAGAAACTATACAAACTAAGATTATAAGTACCAATTTCAATGAAGAACATGTCATAAATAAGATATCTGAAGAACAACATTATCCCCAAAGAACAGCATCTTATTCCTTATCTCACATAATGAATGAGGACGATCCTTCAATTTCAAATGACATAGCAAACCGTATTTCAGCAACTTCTTCACATCGTTCATCGATTTCATCAATACATTCATCTCATTCAGCAGTTCATACTAATGATGATATGAATGAACAACCGCAACCCCCTCAAAAATTACAATCCATGAATATCCCTATTGTTGATTTCTTAAATGACATGGATTGGATAAATCAAATAGATGATGGAATGTTTGGTAATATTACTGTGAATGATTATCCTGGAACAATAAGCTCGTTGTTTAATATAAGCTCCAATAATAATAACACTAGCACTAACAACAATGATCTAAATTTCAACAACAATGACAATCAAATCAATAATTATGTTAATCAAATGAACCAAGGTCAAAGGTTATCTAAGGAAAATTCGAATTCATATGATAGATCATCAACTATACCTATAGTTGAAATCGATCATAGAAATGGTGATACCTCACCATTATATGTTGGGCTAACAGGTGAGTATGATCCCTTTCTTCGATATCATTTCTACCAATATGATTCAAACAATGAATGTTACTTTAATACAAAAGTATTTAGAAGATTAGGTACAAAAGATAATCCTACGATTTTTGCATTTAAACCAAAATCTCTATTATTACAACAGACAATGGAATTCAAAAGGGACAATAACTCTAATATAAAAGAAAATCAATTATTCGAAAGTTTTATTAAATACAGTCCTAATTTTGTAATTTTGTTTTTAAAGTTTATGTTTCCTTCCCTACCAATTTTTGATGGTGATTTCTTGACTGAAATCTTTTCAAATGAAGCTAAAGAGTATTATAGTAATAGAGAAAGAGTTGACTTATTACTATTAATAATATTGGCAAAAAATATCAAAAGATGGGAAACTAATGATACATCGATATCTATGTTTGTGGAAGATGACGAATTAATAATGAATGATAATAAAGAATTTTTCACTGAGGTTTGGAAATTATTGATAGACCAATTACATACGCCTGACCTTACTACAGTCAAATCATTGATTCTTTTATTTCATATAATGTGCTTCAAGAAAGATTCTCAATCGCATGCATTCGAAAGATGCCTATTATCAAATTTGGTAGCTGTAACTTATACCCTGGGTTTACATGTGGATTGCTCTGGATGGAATATACCCAAGTATGAACAAAATGTAAGACAAAGATTATGGTGGACTGTTTATCTATTAGATAAATGGAATTCTTTTGTTTGGGGTATACCTAGTTTAATTAATGAAAATAATTATAATGTTAAATATCCATTAGAAGAGAGTTTTGCAGATGTGGAAAACTTCATTTTCGATAAGACATATATTTCATCTTTTAGATTATCAATTGATTTGACATATATTTTGAATGATATAAATGATAAAATTTTTTCTTTGAAGATGTTAAACTCTCCACCAGAAAGGATATTAGAGTTGACTGATGAGTTTGATATCAAATTGTATAATTGGAACAAGAAATACTCAAAATATAGATTTCCTACCACCGTCTCTACGTATAGTTTAAAGCTTTCATATTGGACTTTACAAATCTTATTAATAAGAGCAAGATTCAAGTCTTCTACAATATTGGAGTTCCAGGACAAGTATTTTGAAAAGGCTAAGGGAATATTCAAAGATATAATTCAATTTATCACAAGCTTAACCACCACAGCTATACAGGGATTTTGGTATAATTGGTCACGATCGCTGTTCATGTATTTCAAAGATTTTGCATTATTGTTGATTGTTACTGCAAATACTAAAACACAGTCTGTTGAAGTGCTGAATTTGACTAAGACATTTAGAGAATGGCTTGAGGTAAATTCCAGAGTGTTATCAATTTTATGGACGACTCTTCTTCGAATTAATACCGCTACTCAAAGCATTGGTAATCAGTATAAAGAAAACAGAAAATAGTGTACAATATAAGCTGTTATTTAATTAGATAATCATATATATTAGCCATTACGTTCATAGTAACTCCTAATTAATTTACCATAATCTCATTTGATAATTTATTATACAATTTTGAGTAGCTAATGTATAATTAGATCTCTTCCATTGAAATAATATATTCTTTCCATTTGCCAAGATGAGGAGGACCTTTACAAACAGACATAATACCATTGGTTAAATCATATACCACACTTGCAACAGTCATTAATAATTCGCCATCTTCAAGTTGTGGCTCAGATCTGCTGTTTTTAGTTTCTGATAGAGCACATGGAGAGCAAACGGTATCACTGAAAGAATCCTTAACATTTTCAGTTGAAATACCTTTACCTATTGGAACAGATCTAAAATAATCGACTAATCTGGTTTGTATTCTTCTGAATCTATATAACGAAGATCCACCTGGATTTCTGCAATAAAGATTTCCACTTGATGGAGAATATCCATTAGATATAAAGTGATTGGAATGGACTAAAAATGCACGACCATTGGAATGAGGTAAGCATTCATGCCCAGTGTTATCAACAAAAGTTGGATAGATGGTGAAGTAACTTTGAGGAATCAATTCAAAATCAATTGCTTCACGTTCCCTTGTAGCAACCATAACGTTCCCTGATACATGTCTAGGGCAACCGACGATATACTTTAATCCATTAGCATAATTTTTACAACTCAAATATTTTCTTCTTGCAAAACTTACTGGAATTACAGCAGGATGTTCTTTAGTCGGAGTAGGTTTAGGAAAGTTAAACGAATCAATATTAGAATTTAATGAATTGGCACAAAGACCCAACCCCTTGGAGTTCATACCAGATCTACCTAATTGGCCAACTTCTCCAAGTGTAATAATAACATTGGGTAAATTTTCCTCCGGTAAAGTATGTGCTTCTAATATAATACAAAGATCATTGTCATAAACATAATCGTCTAGATCCCAATTTTGAGCAATTTTTACACCATTTTCATCAATAATTGTAGCAGCAGTACATTCAGATTCATCCTTTAATTTATAGAGGTCTGTTTTATTGTTTTTGTATTTAGTCAGATCATATCTAGCATTGATTAAAAAGATACTCTCAATTGGAACTTCAGAACCTTCTGCAATACCTTCAATTTCTTGAAATGATTTAGGATCATATTGCTTCAATGCTGGTATGTAGTAATTTTGAATAACATGCAAACAGAATGGCCAAGGAGGGATATCAGCTTCATTCATATAATGAGATGCTAATTGCTTGATCTTATCCTTTAGCTGTTGACCATGAGACAATCCCCTATCAAATGGAGATCCTTTAACAATAATGTGCTGGTAATAATCTGAACTTGTAGTCATCATAAATACATGGAAAAAAACTGATGTAGTTTATTTTGTAAAACAACAATATATTAATGAATCTTCAGACTTCCAGGAACTATTGTCAGTTAAATACAATCATCTTAATTAGATATGAATTTTGTAAGGCATGCATATTAGCAAGAATAGATTCTTCTCATCTTTTGCTCTGCTTCGATTAGAATGTATCAACAGGTAAAGTAGCTATAATACTTCGGAAATTTTTATTTCCTTTTTAGGTAACTTCTTAATCAGGAAATGACACCGAGAAAGGTTGAAAAGACTTCGTTGAATGTACAAGTCTACGATAGACTCTTTACTACTTCAAATTGCAACTGCAATCTTATCATGAGCTGTTAATGCTTGATTGAACATTGAGTACCTTTCTAACTCACATCTACTAACTCATCCATTATCTCAAATTTAACCTTAACCCGAAGTTTTGTTGAGGTAGGAGTAGCTAGAGTATCAAATATTATCACTAAATGCTTATCTGTGACAGCTCACTTGAAGTTATTGTCATCCCACATTGAACTTCCCATTTACTTATATATAAATCTAAAGATCGCTGCTGTTGCTTTCTCTGCCTTTATATTCAAAATATAAATCAAATACTGCGGGATTATAAATTGCATAAACTATTTCTAAGACAGGGTTAAATTTTGATTTATAACAGCAATCAACTATGAGATTGTTTGGCTCCAATAAATTGCCTGTTCATATTGAAAAGAAACCTACAGGCTCGAGCAATGCATCAGTGATTGAAAAGGATAGCAAAAATATTAATATTGAGAGCATTGAATTGAAAACAGGGAGTCTGGATAATGTAAATGTCTTTACTGTTGAACAAAGACAACTAATTTTAGAAAGATGTGGACATGGTTTAATTGAGAATGAATCTGACTTGATGACTTTCAATAACCTTCCAGATTCAATGATATACATGATTGAGAAGATTGAAGAGTTATCTGTTGCTGATGCTCTTGTATTTTTGAAAGAAGCTATCGAGCATCATCAAGATGACTCAAATTTTCCAGAAGATGTATATGAATTAATTTTAAAATTAGTCAACGGTAACGAAGCTTCAGAATTGAGTGAAAATGAATGGGAATTTCAGACTAAATTAGAAGCTGGTCTTATTCATTTCTATTCTCCTTATCCAGAAATTAGATCTCTAACTGATCCAATTGATGACCCTACTATCCCATGTGAGACCCCAAGGGCATACTTATTAGCCATTATTTGGTCGGTTATTGGTTCATTCGTTAATGAATTTTTCATGCATAGAAAGCCCAAAATTGCATTAACCTCAACTATGATTCAAATCTTTCTATGTCCTTGTGGTCAAGCTTTAGCCTATGTTTTACCAGATTGGGGATTTACATTAAAAGGAACCAGATATACTCTAAACAACGGCCCTTGGAATTACAAGGAACAGATGTTCGCAACTATCTGTATCAATGCTTCTATCACATATTGTTATTTCTCCCATAATATTTATATGCAAAAATTGAAAGTATTTTTCTATACAGAATGGATTGATTTTGGCTATCAAGTTTTGATGATAATATCCACTCAGTTATTAGGTTTTGGTCTGCTAGCATTTGTTAGAAGATTTTGCATTTATGAATCCAGATGTATTTGGCCAACAATTTTGCCAACTTTAGCTTTAAATCGTGCTTTATTGAAGAAGGAGAATAAGGAAAATATTCATGGTTGGACTATCAAAAGATATAAATTCTTCATTATTTGTTTTTCAAGTATGTTCATATATAATTGGATTCCTTCTTATATATTTGAAGGGCTATCCACATTTAGTTGGATCACTTGGATTAAGCAAGATAATTTCAATTTAGCTGCTATTTGTGGTCAACAGTTTGGATTAGGTTTTAGCATTTTACCTACTACATTTGATTGGAATATCATTGATTATAACTATGCATTAACTATTCCTTTTTTCAGTCAAGCAAATCAATATCTGGGTACTTTCATTGGTTTCTTCGTTGTTACCGCATTATATTACACTAATTATAAATGGACTGGCTTTTTACCAATAAACTCAAATTCTATCTATACAAACACTGGTGATTCCTATGAAGTTTCAAATATCTTAAATGATAATTCACAGCTAGATGAAGAAAAATATCAAGCCTATTCCCCTCCATTTTACACAGCAGGTAATTTGGTAGTTTATGGTTCATATTTTGCTCTTTATCCATTTAGTTTCTGCTATACAATTTATCAGGAATGGAGAACTGTCAAGGTTGGTATGGTGCAATTTTATAAAAATTGTAAAAACTTTAAGAATTCTTCTAACTATGATGGTTATAATGATTCACATTCAAAAATGATGAGAAAGTATAAAGAAGTTCCAGATTGGTATTATTTGATTTTGTTAATCATTTGTATAGTTTTGGCCATCATCTGCTTCAAGATCTATCCAG
>JAJMFI010000321.1:0-10856 GCA_030574595.1 Ruyongia chambardii
CCATTTATTCAAAGAACTAATTTATTGATGATTGATTTGATAATGATTTCTTAAATTTATGGTCTGACCAACTATTTATTGAAAGAATTGATTTATTGATGATTGATTTGATGATTATTTCTAGAATTTATGTTCATTTTCAAATTTCAACTATTCAATTATTCAACTATTTCAACTATTCAACTATTCAATTTTCAAAAACTATCATCCATCTATTCAAAGAGGTGAGCTATTGACAATTTTAAACATACGATTTATATTCATTTTTCATAATAGATCAAGTACAAATTATTCAGAACTCAATTACTCAACTATCACATTTATTCATTCAAAGAAGCGATCTATTGACAAATTTTTTCTAGAATTTATGGATTGACCTACTGTTTAGTCAAAAGATTTTTTGGCTCATGGTATTGTATTCTTCTATAGTATGGTATTCTTTTTACTTTTGTAGTTCTATGTAGCTTGCATATTGTAGCATGATCAATATATACAAGTAGTTTGTAGACCATCTTTTTGAAGTGCCTATGTCATATTCTTTTCAGTTGTAATTACCAATTGCTTGTAGTGCCTATACCTATAATTTTGATTACTCTATTTTTTCAGTGTACCAACTTAAACTTGTAAAATGAATACTTAAACTACTACATATACTAATCATATCAACTTCTGTAGTTGATCTTATACCTATCTGATACCTATCTTATCTGTTACATCACCATAAGAACTTAAAATTAAGGTTATTTGATTGTTGCTCTTCAATATCTTGAATAAATGTAATATTTCATAGTTTCTAATCATATGTACAATTCTTGCACTGAATTATCATAACTTATTTTCAATATGATATATAAGATATAATTGACCAAGATTGGCCAGTGAAAGTCTTGTATTTCATGTAATTACAATATTCAATTCAATATATAAAATTAAAGAAAAGTAGTAAAGCTCAAGGCTCAATGCCTAAACTCGGTCAAAAATGATGAGCATTATATATCTTATGAAATATATTTATGGATCCAGTAACTACCAGTTCTATCATTCAGAATTTCAATCATTGAGTAGGCTACATCATTAATATTCAATGTGCTGCTCCATATTTAATTGGTGTATGTTGCCGCTCAAAATCTGGCACATTGAAATTTACCAAAATTTTTCAAAAAATCAAAGGTAAAGTACCATGAAATTCGAAAAAATTTAAAGTCAGAAATATCAAGCATTTTAGTAATCATAACGACTAATAAAGTATCTTTCCATAACTATCTGAGCTTATACTTCTAACTGACCTATCTACAAAACTTTTATATGAATATTTAATGGATTAATTAATGTTTTAATTATATATTGTAGTTCCGGTCATGCCCACCTCGGATTTGATTTAGAGTGTAGACAATCTACTTAGTAATCACTGACTAAGAACTGCACCCACTCTATTTCTATGTGACTTTGGAAATAGAGAGGGATAATAAAATGAAGCACAAAAATAATTCTAAGTATCTATATTTCACTTGTGTTTAATATTTATAGTTGTAAATCGAATACTCTATTCATTAATGATTGATTAAACTTTTAAAGCTCAAGTACTTGTTCAAAATTATTTAGTCAAATTGTCAAATTAAAAAAGATATTTAAAAAGTGTCTATTTAGAATATTTTAAAATTTTAAAATTTGTTGAAATTTCTCTAAATATCTTGAAAGATTACCAGTAAACTCCAATATATAGTTCTACAAGTAACTTAGGCTTATAGTTCATTAATCAATAAAGTATTTATTGAATATATTGATCATAAGGTATATTCAAGTAGTTCTTGAAATGTTTGGGTGTTAAGCATGCTCTTGCCAGAAGAAGCTTATGCATTTTGAACATTACAATTATGGATATCTATACAAAAGATAGGCATTATTCTCAATGATTACCTGTTAGTATACGAACGTACAATCGAGGCACTGCTATTAACATCATAATCGACAAGTATTTAGCGACTAATCAAAAAATTAAATTTGAGCGGTTACTCCAAAGAAAGCGTCAAGTTAAGTCAATTTTTTTTTAAATGTGCTGCAAATTCCTTATTGACCCGATTTGATAAATTCCAAAAAAAAAAACAACTACAAACAAAGGCGAATATATAATACACACAGCAAAATAGTAAGCATTTAAAAAAAAAAAAAAAAAATTTAAATATTTAATATATAACTGAAATATAAAGCTATAGACTATCGATGACAGGGGAACAGAAGACAGAGAAGACCGGCTCATCTGGAGGAGATATTGACAGTCTAAAAGGTGAAACAAAGGTAGCTAATATTGATGATATAATATTAGGTTGTAAATGCACTGTTGAAAAAGATGGTGAACAGAGGATTGCAGAAATTTTATCAATTCATATAAAGAAAGGTCGAAAAGTCTTTTATGTACATTATGATGAATTTAATAAACGTTTAGATGAATGGATTGAATCTGATAGAATAGATTTCAAAGTTCCAGTGACCTTCCCTAAGCCTGAACAAAAGAAGGAAAAATCAACAAAGAAAACAACATCCAATAACAATAATAAGAAAAAGCAAAAGAAAGATACAGCGGTAACAACATCAACTACTGCTGAAAGTAATACAGTACAGCATAATGATGATGGATTAATGGATTTGGATAATTTGAATGTTCAAGGTTTAAGAACAGAGGAAATATCAAGAGAAGATGAAATTGAAAAACTAAGAACATCTGGTTCAATGACTCAAAATTCTCATGAAGTTGCAAGAGTTCGTAATTTATCAAAAGTTATAATGGGTAATCATGAAATAGAACCTTGGTATTTCTCTCCATATCCATTAGAATTAACAGAAGAAGATGTGATATACATTGATGATTATACATTAAATTATTTTGGTTCAAAGAAGCAATTTGAAAGATTTAGAACTAAATGTACTTTAAAGCATCCACCAGGGAATGAAATTTATAGAGATGATTACATTTCCTTCTTTGAAATTGATGGGAGAAAGCAAAGAACATGGTGTAGAAATGTTTGTCTATTTTCAAAACTATTCTTGGATCATAAAACATTATATTATGATGTTGATCCATTTTTATTCTATTGTATGACAAGAAGAGATGATCAAGGTCATCATTTGGTAGGATATTTCTCTAAAGAAAAAGAATCAGCTGAAAATTATAACTTAGCCTGTATTTTAACTTTACCACAATATCAAAGAATGGGTTATGGTAGATTATTAATTGAGTTTAGTTATGAATTAAGTAAGAAGGAAGGTAAGGTTGGTTCTCCAGAAAAACCATTATCAGATTTAGGTCTTTTATCATATAGAGCATATTGGGCAGATACAATCATAAAGTTATTAATGGAAATGGATAGTGATCATACAACAATTGATGAAATAAGTGTTAAAACAGCAATGACAACAACAGATATTTTACATACTGCACAAGCTTTATCAATGCTTAAATACTTCAAAGGTCAGCATGTTATTTATTTGACAGATCAAGTTGTTGAACAATATGAAAAGACTAAAAGTAAAAAGAGACACACTATCGATGCAGAAAAATTAATCTGGAAACCACCTGTATTCACAGCTGCTCAATTAAGATTCGGATTTTGAAATTTATCATCACACTTAGGCTATTTCATTTCTTATCTTTCTTATTATGTACTACATTTTGATACTGGTAGATCGAATTCACTTTACAGTTTTCAAAATAATGAAAAACTATCAGTCATCATCTCACTCAGTTTGATGATATTGAATCAATCATCAATAAATCAATTTTTTCGATGAATGGGTGATAGTTGAGTAATTTAAGTTACTAATAGTTGAATACAGTTAAATTTTAAGAAGGAACTTGGATTTTAGAAATAACTATCAAATCAATCATCAATAAATCAATTCTTTCAATAAATAGTTGCTCAGGCTATAAATTTAAGAAATCATTATCAAATCAATCATCAATAAATTAGTTCTTTGAATAAATGGATGAATAAATGGATGATAGTTGAATATTCTGAAAACTGAATAGTTGAATAGTTGAAATGAACATAAATCTTAGAAATAACCATCAAATCAATCATCAATAAATCAATTCTTTCAATAAATAGTTGCTCAGACCATAAATTTAAGAAATCATTATCAAATCAATCATCGATAAATTAGTTCTTTGAATAAATGGATGATAGTTGAATAAATGGATGTTAGTTGAATAGTTGAATAGTTGAATAGTGGAATAGTGGAATAATTGAATAATTGAATAGTTGAAATTTGAAAATGAACATATTCTAGAAATAATCATCAAATCAATCATCAATAAATCAATTCTTTCAATAAATAGTTGGTCAGGCTATAAATTTAAGAAATCATTATCAAATCAATCATCAATAAGTCAATTCTTTGAATAAATGAGTGATAGTTGAATAGTTGAATAGTTGAAATTTGAAAATGAACATAAATTCTAGAAAAAACCATCAAATCAATCATCAATAGATCAATTCTCTCAATAAATAGTTGCTCAGGCTATAAATTTTAAGAAATCGTTATCAAATCAATCATCAATAAGTCAATTCTTTGAATAAATGAGTGATGTTTGAGTAATTTAGGATTGTTGATAATTGAATTATGAAATATGGGTAATGTGTAATGATAATACTTTTTTAATAAATCTTTTAATTCTTCATATAATCATTTTTGTGTTACGTATTTTATTTAAATTTACAAATTAATTATGTTTTTGTGTCATTTTAAACTAGCATAATAACTACTTTGCATTTGCTTGATTAAAAAAAGAATATCACGTGTCAAGTCACGTGAAATTCCAAAACCACATATATCAGATTTTATACACTTTATAGTACTAATTGAGATATATTTTGATGCTTTATTTTTAAAAGACTACCATTTGAAGCTTAAATTTTATTCTATTAAGTAGCTATGTACTACTATGAATATCGATTGAAGTAGATCATTTAAACTTATAAATTTAGTATCAAAATGGTAATAATCGTAACAAAATTGTTGCAATTTTCTTCAATTCTTTTCAAATTTCCAACTTTTTTTTTTATTTTTTTTTGTTTTTTTTTGTTTTTTTGTTTTTTTTAAAATTTTTTATTTTTTTTTTGAATTTGTACAATGAAGCTTACTACTACTTTTATACTTATAATTAATTACAATATCAGAAGATTATTAATATTAATAAGATTAGATAATGAGAATGATAATAACTTACTTAGTCAAGTGTTATTATCCTTTATACAAGTATACATATACATACACTAATCTTAATATTTGTTTCTTCTTATAATTATTATTATTATTATTGTTATTATTATTATTATAAAGGGTTAAAGATCGCATATCTTAAGTTGATCGATTCAATAATTAATTAATTATGAATATATCGTTTCAATGTGTCTAAATGCGAAGATTAGACCTTCTTTTTTAGGACATTTTAATAGTTTTAAAATCATATAGATGACAATATCATATATATAGTGTAAAAACTCTTATCGTTTTGATAATGAGTTTTCATTATATCAATTATCATCTTTTTTAGAACTAGTCCTTTTTAAAAAGAAAATTTTGGATCAATTGGTTATTGTTAGCTTTCATTTAAAATCTGTCTTTTCTAATTTAATTCAGTTTTTAATCTTTATATATTTTGACAATATTTTATTTTTAAATCTTTTATTCTGATTCATTCATTAATGATACTAATGTTCTATTAGTATCATTAATAAGAAGATGAATCATTAAAGGAATAGATGACTTTAAATAGATATTGGTAATATATTGAGATTAAAAATATATTAAACAAGAAGGCTAACGAAATACAAAATAAAAATAAAGAAAGAAAAACAGAACAAACACCAATCCATACATTTTATTACATTCATATAATTAGTTTAATCATCAAAAATCTTCAAAATAGTTGAATAGATTAACCTGATGTAAATAACAAAATAGTCCTTTTCTTACAAAAATCTCTTAAACTGCACCATAACCTGTAACTTCTCTTTCATGACCATGATGTCTAATAGCACTATAATGACCATGATTTTCATCATATGGATATTGACTAATTATATATAGAGCATGTAATAAACCAGGAATAAAACCTAATAATAACAATAATATATTAATTAATACATCAACAGAGCATAATCCTCTCTTGACAATAACTGGAATTGGAGGCAAAATAATAGCAACAACGACTAAGAACCAATCCTTTGCATGCATCCTGACTTTTAAAATAGCTCTTTGAACTTGTCTACTTGTTAATAATAGATATATGATTGTTTATCTATTTGAATAAAGTGTTCTAATATAGTATTAATAGAGAACCTTAATCTTTTAATCCTTTAATCTTTAATTAGATAAAGGAAGATATTAAATTTTATTTATATACAAATTTAAAATCCCTTAAAAAAAAAAATTTTTTTTTTCTGTCATCAAAAGATTACGCTACTCGCATATCTCCATTTTATTGAATTTTATGAAAAAGAATACAACGAAGAAGAATGAAGAAAAAAATGCTCATTGATTAATTACATAATGTCTAATAGTTATTGTCTATCCTATTATAAGATCCTTAAATCTCATAAGACCGGTACTACTTCTTTTCTCTTTCTCTAATCTCTTTTTAATTTCTTTTATACTGGCCTCTTGAATATTATCACCATTTGCATCAAGGAAGGTAGGTGATGAAGTTGTAACTTCATTTGGTTTAAATGTACCAACATTCGAAGAATCAATATCAGAAGAAGTAGTGGTGGTAGCAGCTGTATCAGTAGTTGTATTATCAGCAGTATTATCAGCAGTATTATCAGCAGTATTATCTGTAGAAGTATTAACAGTAGTGTTATCAGCAGTATTATCAGTAGTACTATCAGTAGTAGTATTATCAGTTGTAGTACCAGTTGTAGAACTATTTGTATTTATATCAATGCTATTACCGGCATTGATTATATTTCCAATTTTATTGACCCCTTTATTATTAATTTGTGATTCTTTAATCACTCTTATATCATTATTTATAACAGATCTATCAATAGTATTATCAATTAAAATACCCTCTGTTTTTTTATTTTTATTGTTGTTTGAAATAGTTAAACCTGTACTATTTGATCTATCATTAGTACTATAATCAACATTATTATTATTATTATTATTAGTGGAAGATGAATTAACTACTGTAGTATTAGCAGCAGTAGCAGTAGTAGTATTATCAGTTAAGCTATCACTTTGTTCAATTGATTCATCATCATTTGATAATTTAGTCTTCCAATAATCCTTTTGTCTTAAATCTAAAGTTAATTTATTATTAATTCTTCCATCACCATCATTATTTAATTTATATAAATCATTTAAACATAAGATTTCACTAATATCAAATATTGGATTATTAAATGTACCATGAAAATGTTTTAATGAATATTCAAATAAAGAAATTTCAATTTGTTGACCTAAATTATTTTTAACAATAATTTTTTCAACATTTGCACCAAATGCTAAAGATTTTAAGATTAATCTAATGTTAACTGTTGCAATACCTTTTATTAATGCTTCATTTGCATTAAAATTTTCAAAATCTTCCTTATTTAAATATTTCTTATAGATATATTTTTTAATAATAAATGTATTTCTTTCATTAAATGTTGAAATTGGATTAATCTTTTCATATTTAATCATATCATTTTCATAGATTGAATTAAAATAATCATTTGAGACTTGATATAAAAGATTTTTAAATTCTTTAACATTTTTAATCTTTTTACCAAATTTTATTATATTTTTCTTGGAATATTTATTTGATTCCTTTTTCAATGATCTAATTTTTGATGTATGAGAACCTAATGATTTATGAATCTCTGCACAATCTGAACATAATGTAATCAAATTATTTATTGATAACCATTCAATAGTCTTATCATTACCACAATCACAACATGTTGCATTTGAAATATCAACTTGTTTAACAACATTGACAAAATTATCTTCCTTATCTAATCCCTCAGTTTCAAGTTTAATCTCATTATTATTATTACCACTACTTGAATTGATTAGATCAGAATTGAGATCAGATTCTGGAATATTGGTAGTAATACTAGTTAAACTCTTATCAGATGAATGATTAGAAGATTCTTTCAATTGTTTAATCATATTAACAAAATTGAATAATTCAATCCATTCATCTCTTTCCTTTAATGAATTAACTTTAAATACTTTATCAAATTCTGTATTCTCCATCATATTATTTGTATTGTTAATATTACCATCATTATCATAGGTATTATTACTAACAAATATTCCAAAATAATATTTATTTAATCTTGAATCTTCCTTATTAATCTTTTCAAATTTTTTGATACTAAAAGAATTTAAATTTAGATCAATATCAAATATCTTTTCTTTTAATTCCATTTCATTTGATTTCATTGTATATATAGATAATTTTGAATTATTTAATTTAATAAATCTTCTTTCATAATAATGTTTTGAAGGATCCTTCATTAATAATATACCCTTCTTATAAATTTTATTAGGAATTGGCTTCTTATCCTTGGAGATTGGTTTTGGTTTAGAATATAAATCATCGTCTAAATCAATCTTTGATTCAATTGTTGAAGGATGATTTTTATTAATTTGTAATGGTTGTTGAATCTGTGATGTTGAAACCTCTGATGATAATGACGTTGATGAAACTGATGATGGATCATTAATGGGTATATTGGTTGAAATATCTTCATCTGATTCTTGTTTTTGTTGTTTTTCATTTGAGATTGTTTTTGCTTGATCCTTTTGATTTTGATTTTCATTTTCAGTTTGATTTTCAATTTGATTATTATTATCACTTGAGGTAAAAGAAGTATTATTAGTAGTTGTAATATTAGTATTATTAGTTGTAGTTGAAGAAGAAGAAACACTAGAGTTGCCAGCAGAACTAGTTATATTTGTACTTGTATTTGTATTTGTAATTGGATTTGAACTTGAACTTGAACTTGAATTGGTAGAAAAAGTTGAAAATTTAAAGAAATCAATTAATTGATTTGAATCTTTTAAATTAATTAATTTATTTCTTAATTGATTTAATTTAATTTCATAATCAGATTTATAATTATCCAAATAATAAGTTGATAATAATATATCTTCATTAAATGAATTAATTGAATTATTTAATTTTAAATACTGAGAAATTTGATAAAGTGTTGATCTTAATTCATAACCATTTTTAAAATTATTTAAATAATTAAAATAATCAAATCTTTTAATTTCAAAATTTAATTGATCTTTAAATGTTGAGGAATTTAATGAATTTTTAGATAATTCATTTTGATAACCTAATCTATAGATTTCCATTTCATTTTCATTATATAATTTTAAATATTTTTTAAATGGTAATAATACATTATCAAATAATAAATTTGAATCATTAATTTCAATTCTTGATCTTTCAGTGAATATAACGATTAAATCATTAATAACTCTTTTCAAATGTTTAAATTCATTAATTCCTGTACCATTTGAATTTGAATTATTATCATCTATTCTTAAATTGTTTAATGATTGAATCACTGTTGATCTTAATATACAAAGATTTCTTTGAGAATTTTCTAATTGAGATAATTGTTTTAAAAAATAATCAAATTTAATCTTTATTGAAGTTAATTTATTATAATTTAGATCCAATGAATTATTAAATTCTTTTGAATTTGATTGAAATTCATAGATTGGATCCTTTAAAGAAGTTTGTAAAATCATTGTTGAAGCTCTTTTATTATATGAAGAAGATGAATTTGAAGATAGTATTGAAGAAGTTGTTATTGTTGAATTCATTGATAATCTGTTATTGTTGTTATCATTATTAGAAGAAGAAGTATTTGATCTTTTATTTAGAGAATTATGCTTTATTGGAGATATTATTGAAGATTGAAGTAATGAATGAATTGAAGTATTTGAATTATTCCTTATATGATTTGATCTTGTAGTATTCATGAAACTAGCACCACTAATAGCACCAGTACCAGCACCAGTACCAGCACCAGCACCAGCACCAGTATTACCAGCAGCAATAGGAGTTGAAGAAGAAGAAGAATTATCCGTTATAAAACACATTGATCTAAATACCAATTGATCTTTATAAGTTAAATATATAAATGATTTACCACCAAATAAAGAATTTTTAAATCTAGATTGATTCCTACTCTGAAATTGATTTTGATAGATATAATTATAGACTTTTGATAATACAATTTTATTATCAAATGATGATAATTGATCTTTATATAGGAGTTCTTTTCTTTCATTAAGTATAATTATATCAATATCTTCAATTTTTTTTCTAAATTTGAATTCAATAACTTCATCAATGAATATTTCATATAGAAACATATATTCATCTTGATCTGAAGTAAAATTTTGTTTAAAATTTGTATCATTTGATCTTGATAATGATATTCTATTTACCAATGATGTATTTTGATTAGAATTAGATTTTATAGATGAAGATGAAGAAGATGAAGTATTTGTAGCGGTAGCGGTATTATTATTCAACTTTGCAGAAGGACTATCAATAGAACTCTTTGTAGAAGTTTGAGAAGGTTCAGTTAAATATATTGAACGATGCTGATCTTGATAATGAATAGTAATCTCTGATAATTTTAATATTGAATTATTGATCTCTATAGGAACACCTATAGGATCACTTGCCCTTGATATACTACAAGTCTGTCCCATAAGTATTTCCTATCTTGGGTAAGTGGTATGCTCTATATCGATTATTGATATATTAGTATCAATATCAGTATCAATATTAGTATTGATATATGTTAATACCTTATTACTTAATTAAAGGGTTTGAC
>JAJMFI010000322.1:0-10740 GCA_030574595.1 Ruyongia chambardii
TATTGAATGAATTGGTTGATAATGGTACATCTAATGCAGGATTTTTTTCAAAGAATGAAGCTGGAGAAACTATAAATTGCATAAAATCAGATGGCATAACTGGGAATTGTTCAGTTGATGGAGGATGAGTTAAAGCTAATGTTGGCCAAACAACAACATCTGTATTTCTAACAGAATCTTTACCATTAGCCCATTCAGCTAAACCAGTATCAACTAATGATTGATTTGTATGTTCACCAGCAGCAAATAATTGATCTTCACCATATTTAGAAACCCAAAATTGTTGTGTAGCATATTTAGCTCTTCTAACATTATATGAATTTGGTGATGCAATTATCATTTGTTTTGCTGGCATTTCAAATTTATATGCAACTGGTTTCATTGTTACTGGATTTATTGAATTCTCATTGATAACTTTATATGTTCTATTAGTGAATGGTGATTGCTCAATATAACCAGAGTTATTCAAAATAGTTCTCTTTTGAACATAACCAACGCCATATGGATTTAATTTTTCATCAATATCCATTGGAACATAATCATCATAACAAACAGTATTATTATCACCATCTAATCTTGTATCAAATCTGAAGGATAATAAATGTTGATGATAAGCAGCCATAACACCTGGTCCAACATTTGTACCCCATGGAACAGTAATACCTTCATCAATTGGCATTGTTGATAAGATACCTGTAGCTCTAACTTGAACAGTAATGGCTCCAACTTGATCAAAGATCAGGTTAATTATATATTCATAATTACCAACGGTAGCAACTGTTTGGATGACAAATTCTCTTCTTCTTGTAACCACTGAGTTACCATTTCTATAATTAACATGCTTATAAAGAATACCATAATCTTGCTCGTGAATACAAATAGTATTCTTCATTCTAATAAAGTTACCTTCACCATCACATCTTAAAGTATCCAAATATTTAATAACACCAAGACAATCACATCCAAGATCTAATACATTTGCATTAGCACCAAACCCACAATCACCAAGATCAAAGGCTTGCTTTCTATGAAATGGAGCTCTTGGATCACCATATGGAACAGTCATTTCATTCAATGCAATTCTATAAAATAATGAACGACCTTTGAACCAGACATCATAAAGTACGAAACCTTCTCTTACATTAGAGGCAACTCTAAATTCCCAACCTTGCCATTTTATTTTAGAACCTTCTACTGTAAATGAAGCACCTTCTGGTTGTTGAACCAATAGTGGCTTGATCGGTTGTCTTGGAATCCCGTTCAAATCAGGATGATATTCAACTGGTGTAACTCTCTTCCATGGTTGAGTTTCTGAGGTTTTTTCATCTAAACCAGAAGGTAAATAATCCATTCTAACAAACTCTTTAGATAATGATTTGAAGACTGGAGAAAATTTTAATGGAATTGAATATAGATTAGCATCTGGGTGTTTAACCTTCAAATGACAATAGACTTGAACCAAAGGTTCATCTACATCATTTGAATCAGTACCATACATCCAGGAGTCACCACATAGTTCAAATTCATCAGGTAATTGTAATTTAGCAACTTCTTCCAAAACTTTTGGATGTTTATAACAAATAGCTTCAATATCTAATAAATCTTCAGGTAGAATTGGGCCAACAGCTTTATCAGGACATGGTTCAGCAACAATAACATGACCATAAGTTAAATTCAATAGAGCTTTATAGCAAGGCATCTTTTTATTTAGATAATAATAAGCATATGCTCTTCTTGGAATTGTAGGTAATGGTTTATTAGCTCTTTCAGCATCTAAATATTTTATCATTATGTCCTTTGGAGGATCAACTCTATCCATTTGAGTGAAATGAACTTCATCATTTGAATGATATGTCTTTAACAAAGATACTATAATGGAGATCTCTTGTTCAGTTATGGAATCAAAAGGATGCAGTTGTAATGACATATTTAATCTTTGGGTGTTGTTGTTGATAGATATAAAGTTTTATAATTATGTTTGAAGCTTCTCTAAAGTGGGTGGGATTGAGCATGTATTTATAGTTGGTCCCTTCATGATGACTATGTACAATTTATTCCTATTTGGTAGTCTATAAGCAAATAGTTGAATGACAGTTGAAATCCAAAGTTTTACTATTGTTCCCAAAAGAAGGTAGCTCATCCTTCCAATCCTGTCGTGCTATCATTTCCTTTTTAGGAAGTGATAGCAGCTCCAAATGTTCTTACTAAGCTAGGCTAAAATCCACCAATCGGCAAGCAGAAAAGTACTGAGTGCAACAAGCAGTGTTAGTGCCTCAAATGCATGTACTAGTTGCCAGTCAATACACGTAAATTTGAGTAATATAGCATAAATATTAAATGGAATAGCAGTTTAACGCCTATTACAAGCTAAACGGAGATATTGCGATTGATATTAGTGGCGACATGGTATAATGGCGACACGGCGACACAATGACTATGTCCGGATCCACCATTTTCAGTTGTGTGACTCAGTGAAGATCTAATTGTATCCTGAGAGACTGCTGTTTTGTATAATAATATTCAAGTGTAGACCTATGCCGTGATGAGAATTGTAAATACTTTTGATAACGTTTTTAATAACTTTAAGAATTCCTCTATTTCAAAGGAAGAGACCTACTTATCAACTCATGAGCCATTATCCATTGAGGGTGGCAACAATAATGTTACTCAAAGCCAGTATTCGTCAGGTCTTAATGATGGCATAGATGTATTAATGCAGAACTTTAGTGGACATAGATTTAGCATACACACAAGAGATGAATTGCAAGTTTTATCAAACACAGTTGAATTTACAGCTCCTTCTGAAGATGAGGAAGAAAATTTGGATGATGGATTAGATTTTCCAGAGGGTGGTCTTGAATCTTATTTGGTTGTATTTGGTAGTTTTATGGGATTGATTCCTTCATTCGGTTTGATCAACTCAATGGGTGCTATTCAAGCTTACATTTCTAAAAACCAATTGGCTCATGATAATTCGACTGCTGTTTCCTGGATTTTCTCCATTTATACGTTCGTAACATTTAGTTCAATGATTTTTTCAGGTGCTTTATTTGATAGAAAGGGAGCTAGAATCCCAATTATCGTGGGAACTATATTTCTCTGTGGTGGATTATTGAGTATTGGTAACTGTCAATCCGTATATCAATTTATTTTAGCATTGGGTATAATGACTGGCTCTGGTACTGGTCTATTAGCATCGCCATTAGTTGGTGTGGTATCTCACTACTTCAAACAAAATAGGGCAACATATTGTTCAATCGCCACTATTGGTGGTTCCATTGGTGGTATTATCCTTCCTATCATGTTGAGAAAATTATATGTAGAAGTTGGCTTCGTTTGGGCTTTGAGAATCACTGCGCTCTTCTGTTTTGTTTGTTTGTGTTTTTCAATGTTATTTTGTAAGGAAAGATTCAGGAAAGAAGGAAATTCAACCAGAATTTTGGATCGTGATGCTGCCAACAACTTTACTGAAGATCAAACCGAAGCTGTTAATGATAATGAAGAACTAAATGATATTAATAATCAAGAAGAAACTATTTTAAAGACTATTAAAGTCTATCTAGTAGATCTTTTTGACTATAAGTCACTATTCGAATTGAAATTTATAACTTGTACTATTGGTGTTGGCTTAAGTGAAAGCTCATTGGTTGTTTCTTCTATTTATTTTGCCTCTTATGCTATAAAAAGAGGTTTTTCTGAGAATGATTCGTATATGTTAATTACTGTTGTCAATGCAAGTGGTATATTAGGAAGATATATTCCAGGATATTTGGCTGATAAATTCGTTGGAAGATTCAATGTCGTCATAGTGACTGTTTTTATTGCAATGATCTTGAACCTTGTTTTATGGTTGCCATTCGGTTATAGCTTACAAGTTCTATATACATATGCAGCTTTCTATGGTTTTTTTTCTGGTACTATTCTTTCGTTGACACCAGTCTGTTGTGGTCAAATATCAAGAACTGAAGACTTCGGGAAAAGATATAGTACTATGTATATGGTTGTATCAGCAATGGATTTGGCTTCTATTCCAATTTCAGGTGTGATTATTGGAAATGAATCAATTGCGAACTATAACTATTTCATTATTTATAGTTCAATGCTGGGCTTTGCTGGTGTACTTGGGTATATTGCCTGTAGGTGGAGTTGTGTAGGATTCAGATTATGTAAATTCTAAGAGATACTAGAATACTACTTAATATAATTCACATATAGTTATTGATATCCTTAGCTCTTTCAATTAAACTCGAGATGATCATTCTATGCCAAATTATATAAATATACTAATAACATCTAATATATCTAATATTATCAAAAAGTGATGCGGGTATTATATACTTAAACTTTGTATTATGGCTAACAGACAATACCTGTTGAAAGTTCTATTTACTGTTATTATATTTTTTGGTCCACAATATGTGTAACAACTGTAAACCGTAGCGGTTACCTAATTGAGAAAAGCGTTAGCGCTTCCTCTATTTGTTCTTAGTAAAAACTGAAAACCCTATATATAAGATGCAATTTTCCTATCGATTGCTATTGGTTTCTTAACTTATTTGAATACTCATGTCTTTCCAGAAATTTCCTATTTAATGACTGTTAATATAAACTTATCATCATTAGAGCATATACATGAAAGAACTCTATCTTCCAGTCAAATGCGTAATTATCTCATGAAAAATAACAAAGTTTCTTTAAGTTTAGACCATGCACCACAAAATGTTTGCTCAAGTAACAGATTCAACACTGATACCAAATGTGTACAAAATAGTGAAACTGCTGTTGAGTTTGAATTGCCTATAGATGAGCAAGAGGATCTTGATGATGGACTTGAGTTTCCAGAAGGGGGACTTAGAGCCTATCTGGTTGTTTTTGGAAGTTTCATGGGATTGATACCCTCCTTTGGTTTGTTGAACTCCATAGGTATTATTCAATCCTATATTTCTCAAAATCAATTGGCAACTGTTAGTACTTCACAAATTTCTTGGATCTTCACATTGTATGAGTTAATGACATTTAGTTCAATGATCTTTTCAGGTGCTTTATTTGATAGAAAAGGAGCAAGAGTACCCATAATTATTGGTACTTCTTTCATATGTGGTGGTCTATTTAGCATTGGTAATTGTTTAACCACATATCAATTTATATTAGCTTTAGGTATAGTTACAGGCTCTGGCACTGGCCTGTTAGCGTCACCATTAGTTGGGGTTGTTTCTCATTACTTCAAGAAAAATAGAGCAACATATTGTTCGCTTGCGACTGTAGGGGGATCAGTTGGGGGTATTCTCTTTCCTGAAATATTAAGGAAACTATATGTGGAGGTTGGATTTACTTGGGCTTTGAGAATTACTTCTTTTATCTGTCTTGGTTGTTTATGCTTTCCCATAGTTCTTTGTAAAGAGAGATTTAGGAAGGATGGGGGTATAGTTAATCCTGACTTAGAAATTAATAATCCAGATGAAGATAACATCGAAACAATACCTAATTACTATAAAGAGAATATCTTTAATTCAATTAAAGTATATTTTAAAGGTCTGTTTGATTGTAAATCTCTGTTAGAGATTAAATTCTTAGCGTGTACATCTGGAGTTGCATTTGCTGGCAGTTCATTAATTGTCTCTTCCATTTATTTCTCTTCATATTCATTGAAAAGAGGATTCACTGAAAATGATTCATATCTGTTGGTAACAGTTGTTAATGCAACAGGCATATTGGGAAGATATATTCCTGGGTATATTGCAGATAAATATATTGGTGGGTTTGGTGTAGTGATTATCACTGTGTTGGTTGCAATGATATTGAATTTGGTCATGTGGTTACCATTTGGTTATAATTTACAAGTTTTATATACCTATGGAGCTCTTTATGGATTTTTTTCTGGTGCTATTTTATCATTAACACCTGTTTGTTGTGGGCAGATCTCAAGGACTAAAGATTTTGGTAAAAGATATAGTACAATGTATATGACAGTTTCCTGTGTGACTTTGGCTACTATACCAATTGCAGGTATTATTATAGGTGATGGAACCATTAAAAGATATAACTACTTTATTATTTATAGCACACTATTGGGTTTTACTGGGGCATTTGGTTATCTTGTCTGTAGATGTAGTTGTGTTGGGTTTAGGTTATGTAAATTCTAAGTCTTAGCAAATTCATGAATACACAACCAAGTGCTATTGACTTGTGTACTTTCTAACAGAAATTGTATGTATATATAACGGAATTCGCTTACCGGTTAAAGAACTGAGCTTAAAATAAATTTTTTATAGCTCTAATTAAATAACAAAGAAAACTCTTCATTGTTGAGTTCATCAACAATTCTTCACATAGCTCTGAATCTTGTATATATGCTTGAAGCTTCCATTATAATCTTTCATACTGGTGATACTTTTGGAAGAGATTAATTTGAGATGAATTTCCTAGATCACACTTTTAATATTATCAAGGACCTTAGAAAGTCATCATCAACAGAACCTAAATCAGTGTCAAAAAAAAACCTTGATCCTTTTAAAACAGTAACTAATGAGATATCGGTTCCAGGTGAAGTTAATATTGGTCCAAGCTCTTGGAGAAGGTTATCAATTAACCAAAGTAGAACAACATCTGAAAACTTTAAACTTGGTGGCTTTAGATTAAGTTCGAATGAAGGACTACACGATATTATTAGTCCAACAACAATAGAATTTACATCACCACTAAGCGGAGATGGAGAAGATGATTTAGATGGTATGCTAACTTTTCCAGAAGGTGGTCTGAAATCGTATTTGGTTGTATTTGGTAGTTTTATGGGATTGATTCCATCATTCGGTTTAGTTAATTCGATGGGTGCAATTCAAGCTTACATTTCCCAAAATCAATTAGCACATGATAATTCCACTACAGTATCCTGGATTTTCTCCATATATACATTCGTTACATTCACATCAGTTATTTTCTCAGGTGCATTTTTTGATAGAAATGGCGCTAGAACTCCAATAGCAGTTGGCACTTTATTTCTTTGTGGTGGTCTATTCAGCATTGGTAATTGTCATAATGCTACACAATTCATTTTGGCATTAGGTATTGCTACAGGATTAGGTACTGGTATCTTAGCATCTCCATTGATCGGTGTTGTTTCGCATTACTTTAAAAAGCATAGGGCTACATATTGTTCCATAGCTACCATTGGTGGTTCGATTGGTGGTATTGTTTTCCCAATGATGTTGAGAAAATTGTACGTTGAAGTTGGATTTGCTTGGGCATTAAGAATATTATCATTTGTATGTTTAGTATGCCTAACTTTTGCTTTAATTCTCTGCAAGGAAAGATTTAGAAATGATGGTAAGACTATCCGAATTTTGGATCAAGATCAAAATCATAATGATGCTGATTTAAGATCTACATTGAGCAATGGTGAAGATGAAGAAAGTGTTTGGAAATTGATCAAGATTTATTTATTTGATCTGTTTGATTACAAATCTTTCTTAGAGTTAAAATTTGTCACATGTACCATTGGAGTTGGTTTCTGTGAATGTTCACTTGTTGTTTCTTCAATTTATTTTTCTTCATATGCATTGAAAAGAGGGATCAGTGAAAATAACTCATACATGTTGATCACTGTCGTTAATGCAACAGGTATCTTAGGTAGATATCTACCAGGGTATTTGGCAGATCGATATCTAGGTGGATTCAATGTTGTTATATCTACTGTATTTGTTGCCATGATTTTAAATCTAACCTTATGGTTACCATTTGGTTATAGTTTACAAATATTATATGCATATGCAGCTCTTTATGGTTTCTTCTCTGGTACCATCCTTTCTTTGACACCAGTCTGTTGTGGTCAAATCTCAAGAACTGAAGATTTTGGCAAAAGATTCAGTACAATGTATATGGTTATTTCAGCAATGGCTCTTGTAACCATTCCAATAGCAGGTGTTATTATTGGGGATGAATCCATTGAAAGATACAATAACTTCATCATATATAGTACCATGTTAGGTATTGCAGGTGCAATTGGTTATATCGTGTGTAGATGGAGCTGTGTTGGGTTCAAGTTATGTAAATTTTAATTGATTATTTGGGTTAGTCATATACTATTAAGTTATGGATACTAAGTAAATAGTAAGAATCTTTTGATTAAAATGGGAACAAATAGCAAAACCTTTAGTCTTATTCTTATATATTATTCAATTGTCAGATTATTAGTAGCCCCCAAATTTTTGAATCAAGAGTCTATGACGTGATATTAATGGTAAGAAGAGTCCTGATGGACTTGAAATAAGCGCACCTTTGCTAAGCACGGGAGCATCACTTGAAGATCATTTGTTAATATTGAACTCTTTATATATTACTCTACTTTCCAAGATCAAATTCTACTATTTGTCACATATCAGTTCTGCTTAAAGTGAAAGCCTATCAACAAACTTGGTAGTATTCTATCTTTTATTGCTAATCAATCTAATTTTGTATCTACAGGAAGAGCGAGTAGCTGATCCGGGGTAATCATTTAACAACAGTAACATGTCTCTCATCTCTCATGTTAATATTATTCAAAATAAAGTTCAATAGTTCAATATATATTATTTTATCAAACTGTGAAAGCACTCCATAAATAATAGCACTACTAATACAACAACAACTACTACTACAACCATACTATTACCTCTAATAATAATAATTATAACAGATCTATCAAATCTAGTCACGTGATGACTATTCAATGTTTTGGTTTTTTTTTTTTTTTCTGGCTACAGAAAAATTGGAGGTTAATAATAAAGATATGAATAATTCATCTAAATAAGCTTGATAATATTATTTATTCAATCTTTCCATCTTTATCATGGGAAGTAACTCACTGGTGGATAACTCAATAGCCAAATTATTCAATGAACCCGGTATTATAGAGTCAATTGGTGAAAACCTCTCAATTTTAGATAGGCTATCTCTATCAAATGTTAATAAAACCACAAATATATCATTATTGAAATCTGATTCTAAATACTATAAGGCAAGATTATCTAGGATACATGTTCAATTTGATCCAACTATTGCATTAGATCTACTTGTAGAGTATGATGCAATTGATATATTTGAGCAGGTATCAAAAACCTGTTCTCCAAAATCTACATGCATATTAATATTTAAAACTTTTTATCCATTTATTAAAAATATATCAACTTTATCGGACCAATCATTGATAGATGGTAACATTGCTGGGACTCAACTGCCAAATGATGATCTTGTTGACTTTAATGATTTATTAAATAATGTTTATCTAACTTCAATGGATCAAGCTAAAGTATTAAAAAATATTCAAAAATGTATCGAAATGGACAATGTTGATGAATTCAGATATGGTAAATTAAGTGCAAAGGTACGATCATTAGTCATGATATTCACTAGAAATAAGTTTGACCAGTTAAAAAAATGTTCCGAGGATAAAATTTATCATTCTGTTTATGAGTTAGTCAGCGTTTTGAATATTTTAGATCAAGAGGATCAATTAGTTGAATATTTTTTAAATGAAAATAAATTTCCAAGTGATTCAATTTTCCCATCAACAATTCTTAATTATGGTAATGAATTAGACGAAGCAGCATTAAACGAACTTATTCATGACTTGAATGAATATTTCAATGAAAAATCCAAAATGATTGATGAATCCTTCGGTACTCAATTACCAATAATGTTATTATATACAGAAAATATTCTTGATAATGAATTAATTAATGGATTTTTTAAGAAAGAATGTGAAAAGAGCATAAGTATTGTTCCTTCAATTTATTTTAAGTTAATGGGTACATTTATTTCATCATTTGTTGAATCAAAAAATGTTGGTGAGCAATTTAAGGAAATTTTAACAAATTTTATTAATCTTTATATGGAACCATTAATTATTGAGTATTTTAATGATGAATTAATAAATTTTGAGAATGAGTCAATCAAAGAGATTAAACAATTTGAAGATGAACAAAATCAACAAGAAAAAATTGATAACGAAAACATTTATAAATCAATCCTTGGTAATGATGAACACTATAATACAGATGAAGTAAAGACAAATAAATTCGAATTATTAACAAATTTTACCAAGATATTTAATAATAATAGTTCAAATAAAAAGGAATCAAATGAAATCAAATTACAAGTAAATCTAAGTATTATTAATAAGAATTTGAAAAACTTGAAAAAGTTTATAAACTTTGAATTATGTTATAATATTATTGAATTGGCTAAGAGGAAAATTGAAGTATTTCAATCATTTAAAAAAATAAAAAACTGTATAGTTGATACTCATAAAATTAATGATGAAATTGAATCAATATTTAAAAAATTAGTGATAATTATCTCTAATTATCATATAAAACCAGGGTTTGAAAAGGCAATCAATATATTGAACAATTATGAACCAACATTGGATTTCAAAACATTAGAATCAATAGAAACGATAACAACGGTGGAACCATTAGTTAAATTTACAGAATTAATTAATGTAGGAGATTTAATTCAACAAATGGTTGAAATTCTTTATGAAAATGAATTAGTTATTAAGAATATTGTTAATAAGAATGAATTTTTAAATAATTCAAATCAAGTAAAGAAACAATTTGAGAGTGTACTAGATAATTTTGTTGCTGATGGATTAAATATTGGTATTAACAAGTTAATGGAAGAAGTTGAATTCCTATACAATACACTTCAATTACCAAATGACTTTGAACCAAGGAACCCAAATGGATCAATTACTGGACCAAC
>JAJMFI010000323.1:0-10726 GCA_030574595.1 Ruyongia chambardii
ATACTTCTAAAATTAATAAACTCTGTATTTCCCAAGGTTTTGTTGCCATATTAGAGCATCTTGAATTGAATATTAGCCATCTTAATGGTAAACCTATTTCATTTGCCAATTTTACAGGTTCTATTAAATAATGTTCATCAACGCATTGGGATAAGCAAGCACCCATCATGATCATTGCTAATAGTAAAAGTGGAGCAGTAGTATCAGTATTGAATGAGGGTTTATGAATGATTGGGAATTGTATATGGAAAGTTGACCAATAAATGTTTAAACAATATTCTAAATCATTAGTATTAAAGTTTGGGAAATTTTTCAAAGAAGGAATTAACGTAGTTAATGAATTTAATATTTCAAGTGATACTGAGGTATGATTTGTTTCAAATTTTGGTAAATTAGCTAAATCTGATTGTAATAAATTTTCTAATGCTGAATTTAAAGTTTCTTCAAAGTTTAAATCAGGTCTTGAAAGATGATCAATTAAGTCGTTTAATGATTTCCTATGACCTGATGAATTAATATTGATGCTATTGTCCATAATATCAAGATTGTTATTATTATTATTATCATCATTATTATTGTTGTTATTATTATTGTTATTTAAATTAAGATCATAGTGATTATGAATTGAATTCAAATTAATGTTTGAATTTGGACCATTTAGATCATTATTGACAATATTTGAATTAAATTTACTGTTATCATTAAAAGATGAATTATCAACCCTATTATTAATGATATTACTTTGATTATTATTATTATTAAATGTAGGATGATTTATACTAGTATCTAATGATATGTTATCATTTGATGAAGTTGGTGAAGCATCTAATGGTAGAAAAATATTATCATTAATACCTATTGTCCAATCGTTAATACTAGTTGGTGTATATGCAATATCAATATGTTGATCTAATGGCATACCAAACCCATTACCATTTATATTGTTATTATCTGTATTATTTTTAATATTTTGATTATTTAAAGTTGTTATATTTGAATAATCATTATTTGTATTGTTGTCATTGATTGTATTACTATTATTGTTACCAGAGGTACTAGTATTATCCTTATTAGTTATTAAATTTTCAGAATTAATAGTAATATCCTTCTTATTATTAATATTATTAGAAGTTTCTAATGATTTTTCAACGTTATCAATTGTTGAACTGACATTTGAATTTGAATTTGAATTTGGATTTGGATTTAAATTTGATGATAAATCATTTAAATTATTGGGTTTAATTACTTTATTAATATCAAATAATTTATTAAATTCTTTAATCTTATTAATATTATCAATACTATTATTCTTTTGCAAATTATTTAATTGAATAATTTTTCTTTGAATTAATAATTGTTTTGAACCTTTAATAAAATTCATTGCTTCTTGTTCCTTTGCTCTATTTCTTAAATGTCTATTAAAATGATCTCTTTTAACATCAGATCTTTTGAATTTCATTCCACAAATTTCACATTCATGTAATTTTGCCTTATCATCATGATTTAATTTATGTCTTCTTAAATGATCTTTCCTACAGAATGATTTACCACAATTTAAAAAATCACAGGTAAATCTTTCAATTTTTAAATTAACTTTATCAATTGAATCATTATTGTTGTTATCAGTATTATTCTTATCATCATTAATATCATCATTAATATCATCATCATCATTGTTATCATAATCACTTTTGTTATCAATTTTATTATCAATATCAATATCTATCTTAATATCAATATCATTATCATTATTAGTATTTGATTTTCTTGTCCTTATTGGTATAATTAATGGAGTAATAACAACTTTATCATTAGATTTAACAATTGATTTATCATTATTATTATTATTATTTGTAATCTTGGGTATTGACTTTGATAACTTTTTTGATGCTTTTGACGATTTTAATATAGAAGAAGAAGAAGAAGAAGAAGAAGAGGAACAAGTAGAAGAATTAATCTTTGAGATTCTATAATTATTTGATAATTTAGATGATTTAGCAGCCATCAGTTTAATAAATAAATAGCAGAATATATGTAATATGTAATATCTTTATAACAACTTTGTAATATGAAATGAATTTAAATGATTAAACTGATTAAATATATTAATTAAAATGATCCAATATCATAAAATATCATATTGTAATATCAATACTACTACTACTAATAATATACTTGTAGTTTGATTACAAACAAAATAGCGATTCAATTAACTTTTTTTTTTTTTTTTTTTTTTTTAAAGATTAAAAGTGAACATCCAGACATGTTTACCTTTATAGTACTTATATCATACTACTACTACTTAATGAAAAGAACTATCAATAACAAAAAAAACCCTTTTCGTATTAGCTCTAGGTTAATTTCATCATTGTGATATATTTTATAAACTATTATATGTATAATTAATCACAGTTAAAAAAAAAATAAACATATATATTATTGATGTATATGTTTAGATATATGTAAATAACTATTATTATAATTTTATTTATCCGTTCAAATCCCGGTTATTTTTATTACGAGAAAAGATTACATCACGTGCAAGTCACGTTTTTAGAAATCTTGTCTTACACGTGATTCAATGCTGAGTATTTCAATTCAACATCATTCTATTATGGATTAATATATAAGTGTAGTTGTTAATTTTTCTTATCGGAAGTCGGAAGGTCAATACCACCCGAACTTCCGTATATATAAGAGTATACTATACGTCCATACCATATTTAATAAATGTAACCTGTAAAGTGACGCAATTTAAATTTCCAAGTACATGTATATATAAGATATAGTCTTAAGGTCTATTTAAAGGTATAGATTTAGTCTATATTTAAAGGTAATAGAGTTAAATTGTTGAAAAGGTCTAAGACCTTCCTCTTTTGAATTTATACAGATGCTTGTTTTTTTCTTCTTCGTAAATTACCAAGAAAAAACACACACTTAAACATACACACAAATACACTTAAACATACACACTTCATAAGTATACTAAAGAACTATAAATGAGTTTAAACTAAAAACTAACAAAGTATAAGTAAAAGTACATACATAAATAAACAATCTTTAGAAATAGTTCATAAAATAATTAATAGAATAAGATCTGCAAAGCATTTTATAGAATTGATTTAGTGATTCCGATGTTTTTACGCAATGCACATATATAACCAATCAGGCAATCCGTGGACCATTCTTCTTCATATTCATCTTCATCTTCATATTTATATTCATCTTCATATTTGAATACATATTCATATTCATATTTTAGTTTAAATGTTTATATCATAGTTTAAATATATATATCATAGTGTTTAATTTAGTGTTTATATGTTTATGGTTAACCGAGATCTTTTTTTCTTTATTCTGTGCCTTAAATTTATTGAATAGAAGAAGTAGATATATGTAATTATAATATAATATATCAATAGTAATAATATTGATATTGATAGTAATAGTAATGATGATGATGATGTTGATGGTTTATATTGAATAGTATTCATTTCTAAATGTCTAGATCTACGAATATTATTTTTGTTTATTATTTTATTATATTAATTTTATTATTAGTTATTGAAACGTATTTTAGTTTCATCGTAAATAACGTACTATATTTTATACATGTTATACCAATATACACACGTTATACACTGATATATTAATATCAATATATACTGATATATAATAATATATGTATAGTATATAATAATCTATGTATAATATGTAATGGAAAGAAGTGGAAATTATATATAAATTAAATATATGTTGAAATATAATATCTCGGTTATTATATATTCTTATTCTTATTCTCATTCTTATATATAGAGAGATGTATTTAACAATCTAGACATGTATATGTATATGTATATGTATATATAGAAAGGAATATCTTTTTACCACTATATCATTATATAAGTACAACTTACTAATTCTAAAACTAAAAATTAATTATAAAGTTAAATTAATATTGCAATGTAAAACTATATACAGTATTAATATATATATTATATATATGTTTTATATTATATATATAGACTAAATTATAAGCTGATATACTGGAATGTAAAAAATTTTTTATTATTAGTATACACATTAATCGTATGATGAATATACTAATATAATATATTTGATATTATATGAGATAAAAGATAAAAGATATAAGTAAGACATATTGAATATGAAATATTTAAATAAATAACGCTATTATCAACTTTGCATATCATATATATATATGATATATGATATATGATATATGATATATTTCTATTTCTGTCATATATTATTTTAATATATATTACTTAAAGTATCAAATTGAATTATGAAATTTTTCTTAATATATTACAAATTTAAACTTGAAATTTAATTCAAGGATGAAAACTTTTAAATTCATATGTAATATATACTATATTAAAGCTTGGAGAAGGAGAAGGAGAAGGAGAAGGAGAAGGAGAAGGAGAAGGAGAAGGAGAAGGAGAAGGAGAAGGAGAAGGAGAAGGAGAAGGAGAAGGAGAAGGAGAAGGAGAAGGAGAAGGAGAAGGAGAAGGAGAAGAGTAGATTACCCGGAGTTAAGATACTTGTTAAATATGTAGGAAAAGCGGAGATAGTAGGAAATTAGATTTATATACAATATACATTAAAATTATCAACTAAAACAAAACTACTAAAAGTAGTAGTAAAAGTATAAGTAGATGTACTGTTAAATGAAATATCTTAACTATATATTCAAAATATTAATCTTTTAATTTAGATCATTAAAGATTACGATTAATCATTTTAACGATATTACAAACTTTTTAATACTAAAGTTTAAAGTATGAAGTATAATGTATAAATACTGGAGAATACATAATCTAATTTATATATACTGATATTCCTTATATTATACATTATACATTATACGTTCATACGTTCGTTATACGTTCGTTATACGTTCGTTATACGTTTGTTATACACCCAATATTATAATCAAATATATATGTGTATACATATATGAATCTAGTCCTTTAATATCATAGAGTATAAACCATAAACCATATACATACAAATATACAAATATACAAATATACAAATATACAAATATACAAATATACAAATATACAAATACAACAATATGTATATATAAATATACACCCTTCTAGTACTTTTAATACTTTTAATGATTTATAATTTTATTATAATTCGTACATATCAAACTATAATAATATATTGTTTAATACTTTTTAATACTCTTAATTCTTATTTTGATTTTGAATTTGATTTGATTTGATTTGTAACACAGTGTCCACTATAAACCGTAACATATGTAATTAATGTAATACTATTAAAAAATCTAATACTAATAATTAATAACAAATAACAATAACAAATAAAGAATAACGAATAAAGAATAAGTTGTAAAATTATAAATGTTTTATCGGCATTAATAGTAAATTAATTGATTAAAACTATAATTGACTACTAGTTAATTAAATCATTCATATTTACATTTGAATATATATATATATATATATATATATATATATTCAGTATTAGTATTCATATTCATATTCATATTCTTACCACTATAAGTATACATATTGAACTAACTATCATATATTAAAAATTATACCATATTAGAAGGTGAATTAAAATCATTCAACTTAACTTATAATTATCAATATTATAATCAATACTTTTACTACTTATTACATCTATATTCAATTCACTAGTTCTAGAACTATCAGTTGCGCTTTTTAATATTAAAGTATTATATTTGGCAAATATTTATGATTTGGACTCGTCTATAGTAGTAATAATAGTTATAATAGTGATAATATTTAAAGTTAAAGTATTGGATAATTTTAATAATATAATAATATATAAGGTATACTTATTTACTTATTTACATCTAATAGATATATTCATATATATATATTCATATATATTCATATATCTCAAATATATTCATATCATATCAATATTTATTAGTGTGTCAATCTATTTGAAGACTTTTGATTGTTATTCATTATTGTTATATTAATTTCTACCTATATTCCATACTCTATTCAACACCTTGTTCAATACTCTCTATTCAGTTCTTCATTCAATACTTTATTCAATACTTTATTCAATTCTTTATTCAATACTTTGATATAAATCATTCATTATCATTAACGTTCGTTATCATCATTCATTATTATCAACGTTCATTCATTTTAACAATACAATAATATTTCATATACACAGATGAATACAAATTATAATTCTACAACAACAACAACAACAGCCACTACTACAACTAATAACAACAACAATAATAATAATAATACTAATACAAATAATAATACAAATAATAATACCTTTAATAATAACACTACCAATAACAATATTCATCATGATCACAATAATAATATGACTATTCTTCCTCAAAAGCAATTCCTACCTACTTTACCAACCCTTAAATTTACAAATAATTTGGATAATGAACCTATTTCTACGTCTATTTCTTCTACTGCTACCTCTATTACGAATAATAATAATAATAACTATATGGAATCTCATCTAATACAGGATAATAATAACTATAATTATTATAACAATAATCATAATCAAATTAATTATAATCATATTAATCATAATAATAATTATAATCATATCAATAATAATAATAATCACAATATTAATGAAGATTCATCTATAATTCAATCTCCATTTACAAATAATGGTAATTTAAACAATTTTGATCATAATAATATCAATAATATCAACAACAATATCAACAACAATAACAACAATATATATCATGATCAATATCATGATCAATATCATAATCAATTACAGCTAAACAAACAACAGTTTAATAATATTCAATACCTTCAACAACGTAATAGTATATCTTATTTACCTTCTCAATCCCAATATTTATCAAATACCAATAGTATTACCAATAACAATAGTATTACCAATAATAATAACAATAATAATAACAATTCCTTACAATATTCATTTCATTTAAATAATAACTCTTCATCTCAATTTATTCAATCTATTCCAACTCCTTCACAAATTAATCATTTTAATCAACAACAATCCTATTATACTCCATATCCAATACAGATTCAACAACATTCTTCTCCCTTTTCAAATACTAATACCAATACTAACTCTAATAATATAAATAACAATAACAAAGAAAATATTGACTATATAAATGAAAACAATAGTATCACTAATAAGAATAATATTATACCATATTCTAATAGTTCAATAGATCATTCATTTGATAATGATCATCAAATTCAACAACATCAACTAAATCATCAAAATCATCAATATAATCAAATTTATCAACAACCGCCGTATCCTTCTTTAAATCAACAACAACCACATTCTTCCCAATTAATGAATCAATATCAATCTCAACCTATATCTCAAACTCAAGATCAACAGAACCATCAGCAACAACAGCAGCAACCTTTGCCGGTACTGTTACCTCCCCAACAACCACCACAACAACAATCACAACAACAATCATTATCTTTGCCATTGCCATCTCAACAACAGCAGCAATTACCACAGATTATACAGAATCAAGAACCCAATAACTCAAATATCAATTATCAATATAATTCATATCAAAATATCCCTACTGCAAGTTTCAATAATACTACAACAAACTTGATTTCCAATGATTCGACTCAAACCAATTCATCCAATAATTCTCCTTCTTCTACTATTAATGCTATTAATACTACTTTAAATTCTTCATCTTCACCATCAAGTTTTAACTCTAATTCTCCAATAATAAAGAAAAAGAATTCAAGAAGAAGACATAAGAATTCTCATTTTGGTTGTTCAAATTGTAAAAAGAGAAGAATTAAATGTGATGAAACTTTACCAAATTGTAAGAATTGTCAAAGATCTAAATTAAATTGTCCATATTCAACCTTATCAACTTATCAATTAAATGTTTTAAGGAAAGGAATTGAACAAAATGAAAAGGAATCTAATGATATCAATTATAATACTCAAAACTACACTCTAAATGTTATCACTACAACCGCTACTACTTCATCTAAAAATAACAATGAGATAGATATATTCAATGATAATAAGATCAATGATTCTACTAATTCAAATTCTAATTTTAAAAACTCTATTTCATCATCATCAAATAATTCATTCAATTTAGCAGGAATTTCATCTAATGATATATCTAATTTACCAACTTTAATAGATAATTTGAATAATTCTTTAAATGCTAAATCATCAACCTATGTTAATAGGTTTTTAAAAGATACAAACCTTATTATAAATAATGATTTAACATTGAAACCAATTTTAAAAGATTTCCCATATTTAAATCCAATTACTCAAAATCATTCTTTCCCATCAATTCCAAAAGCTTTATTAGATCAATATAAAAGTATACCAATTCAAAATAAAGATCTTTATTCTTCTTTTACTCAATTTTCAAATTCTATAATGAATGAAGCTTCAAAAAACTTTTATCTATTTAAATCTTTAATTGTTATTAGTGGCTCATATATGAGAGATAAAATGAAGAAGAAATTAAATAAACAAAACCTTTCTAAGATTGTGGAAATTAAAATGAATGAATTATTATTTGAACTAGAAAAATATACTAATAAAAGTGAAAAATTAACATCAGTCAACCAAAAAGATTTTAAAGATTATGATAGTAATGATGTTAAACTTAACATTTCAAAGTATAATCATCTCTCATTAGATTTCTCAATTCTCATTACTTTCCATACCCTTGTACCATCTTTATTGATCTTTAATAGAGAACAGAAGACAAATGATAGACTATTAATAAATTATAGATTTTTCAGTTTATTTGATAGGTTTACATTGAAAAGAATTGAATCTGCTGATGATTTGATCGATATTTCCAATATTAATGAGTCTATAAATTCTGCATTAAATGATGATATCATTGTTGATAAGTCAAGCATAGAATCATCAGACAAGTCTTTAACACATAATACTACTACCATCAACACTACTACTGATAATATTCATAAAAATAAAGTTAATTCTACTAATTTAAATTTCTTTACCTCAAGTGCCAATAATTTTAATGATATTGAAAAAGAAGTTTTGGATTATTTTGATCCAGTTAAAAGGTCATTGGATCTATTACGCTATGAAAAAGTAGTTATAGATTATTATATCATGGTTGTCAGAGCATACTTCTTTAAACAATATAAACCAGATTTTTTATCAGAATTACATGATATATTGTTAACCAATCATCAAAATTTGGATCATAATTTAAAACTTGAGTTCAAGAAGATAAGTATTAAAAATTTAACCTATTTCAATAATCTTGCTTATTTTAATGATATATTTAATAGATTTATTAAATTTTATGGAGTATTTCACTCAGAATCAGAATCTAAACATTACCTCATTGAAATTTTTAGACTATTAAGTGAGTTTGTGACAAATTTCCCATCTATCTATCAAATTCCTGATATGATTAATATCCCATTACCGCAATATAATTTAATCTTAAGGTTTTATACTTTACTTACTTTGATCACCTCATTATTTCCTATTGCCAGATATGTATTTAATTCTGGATTAGTAACAAGATGTTTAGATCAAAATCTTTTAAATTATATCAAACCAATGGAAGACGCAATAAGAAAAAATAGTAATAATGAAGAAAGTAAACAAATAATTAATGAAATGTTATACCTATTGAGAATTCAAAAGTTTTTCCAAAAAAGATCAATTAGTTTAGAAAAGTTATTTACCAGCATTATCACTACTCCTGCAAAAGTTTTATTGGAACCAAATAATAGATCAATGTTAATTTCAATGGTTGATGAACAACAATTATCATCATTTAAATATCCATTTGATTATAATGCTATTGATAATCTAAATAAAACTGATGAAGGGGAAAATTTTGATTATTTAAATGGTATTGATGAATCATGTTATCCTAAAATTAGGTCCAATTTTATGAAAGATGGTAAAATTAACATACCTTCAGTCTCTTCAACAATATCATTAAAAAATTTTACATTGATTCAAGATAGAAAGATGGAACTACTGGGATCTTTAATCTATAAAGTACCCAATTTACATTGATCTTGGAAGTCTGCCCTTCTTTAAAAGTTTTGCATATTTATCATAATTTAGTTAGTTCATATATAGTATAATAAAATCTTTATTACTACTATATTAAATTTTCATATGGTTTAGTATATATCTTTTTGTATTTTCTTCAAAAATCAGAATTTAAAGCAATTTGGTAACCTTGATTTTGTTGTCTCTGGTTTACTGGTTCAATGTTTTCATGTTTTAGACTTTGAGGAATTTTAGAGTTTTAGAGTTTTGCTGTTTTGAATATATTTTGTTTGCTCATGACTATGGCTTCGAGATTTTATTTAAATTTGTCTGTATTACTACTATGTATCATTTAATTCGAAAGAATAACATATATAAAAGTAAATTATAGAAATAGAATTACATTTAAGGTACTACTGATCTACCATTATTCATTTATTTCAAAATATTCTTTCAAATTTCCAATAATTTCTCGTAGTTCTTGCTTATATATTATCCCTATTTTTGTACATTTTGCATATTCGAACTAAGTAATAACTATCAAATTTTTGGATGTGGCAATTTGAAACAGCTAAAATTTGTTAGCATCTTTCAAAAACTTTGTATAATCCTGGTAGGTTGGCCACTTCAACGACGTCATGTAGAAGATCCT
>JAJMFI010000324.1:0-10658 GCA_030574595.1 Ruyongia chambardii
TAACTGATTTCATATCCAATATATTTCATTGTCTTTGATCATATTCTTATAGTATAAACATACCTTTGTTGTTGTGGTATCTGGAAAATTAGTATAGAGAACACTCAAGTAAGAGTTATAAGTTTCAATTTTTTTGAGTCTACAATTTCCAAAAAACCCCATTCCTGGTATGCGCAACACTCACACTAAGATACTGACACTCGAATTTTTTTTTTTTTTTCCTTCGCATTGGATGAGAATGTTCGGGTTTGTGACTATGCTTTTTTACGAAGAAAAAAAACTGTATGGCTATGAAAGCCCTATAGACTCTTTTTTTCAAACACGTGATTTTTCTTCCAACTACACTCTCTTCCTCTCTATACATTAGGGCTTTAATTCTTTTTTTTTTTTCAGTAAGTATAATATTTTCACAACCTGGAAAATTTTTCTTAACCTTAAACCTTTTAATCTTCATCAGTATAGACCGGAGTGTTACAAACATTAAACTTTAAAACTACGCAGAGATGGTCAGTATCCCTTTCATTTCAATGATAAAATGATGATTATTAATGTCGTATTCCTTACTATCTATGTTTTTATACTTCTTTGATGGAGTATTTGTTGTACCTAGTTGAATCTACTTCTCTTTTAATAATCATCATCATCTTAATCAAAGAAACATTTTACAAGAAGAAGAAATACATAAGTTCAAAATACTAACTCAATACCTTTTTGATATGGTTAACAGGCCCCAAAGAACAATCAAGAAAACATTAACTCAAAGTTAGCTTTAGTTATTAAATCTGGTAAATATACCTTAGGTTATAAATCAGTTGTTAAATCATTACGTCAAGGTAAGGCTAAATTAGTTATTATTGCTGCTAATACTCCAGTTTTAAGAAAATCTGAATTAGAATATTATGCTATGTTATCAAAGACTACTGTCCATTATTTCCAAGGTGGTAACAATGAATTAGGTACTGCCTGTGGTAAATTATTCAGAGTTGGTGTCTTATCAATTATTGATGCTGGTGATTCTGATATCTTATCAACTATTCAAGCTTAAGTTATTTGATTTTGTTTCTAATAATATAATAATGTAAGAAAAGTTTCAAAATTAAAAGAAAAGAAGTGGAATATTTAATTATATTGTCCTTCATATATTCTTTCATTTTTGTTTTTCTTCTTTTATATTCATATAGTTATAATAAAATACATGATCATAATTTATAAAAATAGTATTAAGCTTAGTGCTTTACCCATGTAGTTAGTGTTAGATACTGTATACATATTTACTACTCTTTCAATTCTATCAATCTTTAAAGTTATTTAATTATTAGCAGTTTAATAATTAGATTGAATTACGTTTCATGATGATTATACTAATTGTATAATCAACTATAAGTGTAATTACAGTAAATGAGAATATACTAATTGTGTAAATTATACTAATTGTATAAATATACTAATTGTAAATATATCTAAACTAAGTATACATAATAGTTATAAAGATATAATAAATTACGAATTACGACTTTTAACTTTAAAGATTAAGCCTTATAATATTGATAATAATAATAAGAAGAATAAGAATAAGAAGAACAAGAAGAGTAAGAAGAATTAGAATGATAACAATAATTCAATAAATTGATAATAACGATAAGAATAAGAATATAAAATAATTAATATAATTAGAATATATAATGGGGTAAAAAGAAATAAAAGTTGTAGTGTGAAGATTCAAATAATTGAATTAATTTTTCTTTGAACCATTACTTTGAGCAATAATTTCTTCAAGAGCCTTTTCATCAATACCAAACTCTTTTGGATTTTCAAAGAATAATTCCTTAATCATTTCACAACATTGAACATCAGTAAAATGTCTACCAGTTAATTTATACATTTCTCTTGAAATAAATTTCCATTTTTCAGCCTCACCTTCATCTAATAATGATTGTAAAGATTTTGAATCTTCATAACCCCAAACTGTAGATGCAAGACCCTGTTGTCCAATTAATACTTGATATCTATTTCTTGCAGTTGTATCTTTATTAACACCTGTTAATCTTGCAATTTCACCCCAAGATTTTCCCTTTTTCTTCAAATCTACAATCATATCATCTTGTTCCTTTGTAAATTTTGATTTTCTATTTCTCTTTGAATTTGTTATTGGAGTAGAAGATTGTTGCTGTTGCTGTTGTTGTTGTTGCTGTTGTTGTTGTTGTTGTTGTAGAAGTTGTTGTTGAGTTGAATTTGTATTTGAATTTGTATTTGAGTTTGAATTTGAATCAGATATACTCGATCCTTTAATATCAATATCTAATGGTAAATCTCTTAATGGAGGTTTTGGTAGATATTGTTCTAATGTAGAGATTATATTTTGAGTTTCCTCCTTAATTTGATTTGACGATGTTGTTGTTCTATTAGGCATTATTATTTTTATTTCTTATTGTTTAAATTATTAATGAGTTATTACTTTATGCTCTTTATTTTTTTTATTTATTATTATCTTTTTATTTTTAGTATTCTTTTAGTCAGTTATTGATAAATTTCCTAATTTCCTATTGTTGATTACCTATTACCTATTTTCTATTATCTATATTGTCTAATATTTTTATGGTCTGGTCTAGTAACTTATAATCAATTGTTCTTTTTAATTTTAATTGTTCTTTTTCAATTTTTTAATTTTGATTGTTTTCAAAGAGGGAGAGAAAAAGATAACACAAAGAAAAAAAAAAAAAAAAAAAAAAAAAAAAAAAAAAAAAAAAAAAAAAAAAAAAAAAAAAAAAAATATAATGTGATTTAGAGTAAATTAGATAATTGAACTAAAAAAATGTAAGAGAAGGAGAAGAACAATTTAATTATTTAATAACTAATGATTAGTATTTGTATGGATGTAGTTTGTTATTCCTGTTTATAATGGTAATCTATATTGCTTGAAATTGGTCTAATAATGATTGACAGGGATGCACTTTTTAGTTAGAGGGTTTACCTTAATAATTTTTTTTTTTTTTTCTTAAATCAAAAGAGATTGTCTATTTTGATTTATTGTTTATTGTTTAATATGTTAAATTGATAAATTAGTACTAGTAACCTTTAAAATGATATTAGGTAATGGAAGAATTAAAGATAGTATAACTAATAATAGAGTGAAATGTGAATAAGTATTAAACTTTTAAAAGATCTGTTATTTCTCTGTTTCTTTCGTTTTTTTTATTAATTTATTTATTATTTATTTATTATTTCTTTACTTAGATCTTAATAATTAAGTATCTTCTTTAATAATAATATCAAATTAGAATAGTAAGTAGTAGGTAGTGTAAGTATATTAATAAAAATAAATCACAAAAAGAATTTTATCAATTTATAAATATTAGATTATTATTATCTATATGGTGGATTTTTTCCCTTTCTTTGCTTTTACTTTTTGCTTTTTGCTCTTACTGTTTCTTATTATGTGTAAATAGATTTTGGCTTGATTCCGTTAATGACCACACTTCCATTTCCATTTTTTCGCATTTTCCATTAAAAATCAAAGTAAAAATTCATAGAAGAAAAAAAAGAATGATGAAATTGATGACACAAATTTAGATTACATTAGTATCAAAGTAAGTAAATAGGTAAGTAGAAATATTCAAGTTTCAAATTCTTCTTTAAAATTATTTAAATCACTAACAAATTTTAATCTAAGTGATGTATAGATTAATTGAAATTCTTGAATAAAATTAATATTATCATAAATGGTAAACAATTTCATATTTATTCTTGTATTATCAGCATCAAATATTTGTAATTGATCAATAAGTAATACTGGAATAATATTATTTATACTTGTTAATACTTTACCGCCAAAAAATTTATTGTTATTTGTTAATGAAGTTGATGTTGATAATAATAAAGATGATGATGAATTGATTGATATATTTGATGGTAGATCATTTAGATAAATCAATTTCAATTTAAATCTCTTTATCAATACAATTCTATTAGTAATTAATTTTGTAATTCTATCTCTATTTAATCTTTCAAACTCTGTTATACAATTATTATTTAATATTGCTAATATTGAATTATTTGAATCAGATATTGAACAATAAAGTGAATTGTTCAAATAACTGAAGAATTTCAATATTTTAATCAATTTTGGATATATAATTGTTGATGATGATGATCTGGATCTTGATGATAATGATGGAAATTTATCCTCATTATTATTATCAATAAACATTAAATCTTTATAATTCTGTATATCTAATGTATATTCAAGTATCCAATCTGTTATTAAAGTCTTTTCGATATGTTTCTGTTGTTTATTCATCTCTATCTTCTAGTCTTGTACTGTGTTATATCATCATAATTCTTGTTGTTTGTCTTTATTGTTAACTAAGAATACAAATCTTTTTTTATTTTTTTAATTTAAGATAAAAATAAAAAATAAAAATTATAAAATTAACCGCTGAAAAGTTACTGTATTTTTACTACATAGTATAAGTACATACTATAACTATATACTATGAATATATACTATGAGTGCAGATATAGATATAGATGTATACTTTGAATATAAGTACAGATATAAATATAACGATTAGTTTCTCTATATGTTAGGAATGTTTTTTATAAATCTTATAAATCTTATATATATGAAAAAAAGGACGAGTGTTAATATTGGTTAAGATTCCAAAACATCAACTTTACCAGAATCAACATTATATAGTAATCCCCAAACTTCAATTTCTTCATCAATTAACCTTTCACGAACACATTTTACCTGTTTCATATTATTTAATTGTTCCAATATATTCAATTCAGATAATTTTTTTGATCTTTCCTTTAAATCATTAATCTTATTTAATTCATCAATATATTTATCTCTCACTATATTAACATGACCTAAATGATTTGATAAATGTTTATTTTCATCAGATAATTGTTTAAATGATAATGAATTCCAAATACCACCACAATCAGTATGACCACAGATTATTACTTTTGAAACTTTTAATACATTAATGGCAAATTCTAATGTTGCTAATATTGAATTATCATCAATACTTACTATATTTGCCACATTTTGATAATGGAAAATTTCACCAGGTTGAACATTAAATATTGATGAAGAATATCTTGAATCACAACATGTTATTAATAAAGTATGAGGTGATTGACCTTTACCATTTGATTCTAAAATTTCTTGATTACATGAATTTCTAAATGTTTGATTCTCTCTTAAATAATCCTTTAATGAAGATTCTTTTGTTAATGTGAATAGATTATATGGATATTTATCTAATAATGTTGGTGTATGTTCACCAGCTCCATATTCTTCAGTATGATGAAATTGATGAGAATGTGAATGTAATTCTGAATGTTGTTCTATTTCTTGATCTTGATCTGAATGTTCTTGTTGATCTTGATCAATCAATGAATGTGAGTGTGAATGTGAGTGTGAATGTGAGTGTGAATGTGAATGTGATGAAGACAGTATACTAGAAGGAGAAGAATCCTTTGTTGATATTGGAGTATTTATTGTGGATAACATTTTTGTACTATTTGTGTTGATATTAGTTGTGTTATTGATGTTTATATTGATATTATTTGAGTTATTGTTATGATTATTATGAATATTATGCAAGTTAGAACTGATTTTCAAAGTTCTTTTAAAGGTATTTACAATGGGGAAATTTAATCTATTATGTTGATGATGATGATGATGATGATGATGATTAAAATGAATATAGGTAAAGAAGAATCTATTATTATTTAAAATATGAGATGACTGAATAATTGATTTAGATATATGATAATTGTTAAATATTAATTGATTCAACAAAGCTTTCATAACCTAATAGATCAAAAATATATTTAATATACTTTGATTTTATATTAGGAAATTAATACAATATTTATATAAAGATGAAGTAAAAAATATTCAATATTCAAAAATTAAACTCTTAAACAAATAAAATGAAACAAAGTAAACACCTTGTCATCAACTGCCACTTTTCATCATCAATTAAAGTTTTAATTTGTTGAGTAAAAAAATAGTTGAGCTATGAACTCATTATTACCTATGATCACATACATCTTAATCACATTAATTTGTCTTTTGTTAGAGTCAGCAAACTAAAAGAAACAAATAATAAAAATTTAAATAAAAAAAAAAATTTTAAGTATTACAACACGCATCACCAACGATGTCATCGCTGACTTCACTAATCTGTTACCAGTTACGCACGTTGCCCGGGCAACAAGAGCTGTTGAGTCTTAATAAAGTTGGGCAACGGCGGTGACTGGCGAGCTGAGCATACATACTGTTACTGTGTGGGTAATGTTTTTTCTAAAAAAAAATTTTTTTTTTTATTTAAATACCTTCATACCCCCTTAAGGAGCTCTGCCTGGTTTTCTGTGCGTGGGCAAACCAGAGTACCAATGACTAATAAGATTGGAAAATATTTCGTGGGGTGTTTGTCTTTTACTAGGAAAGTTAGGAGTAATACGAGTGAGTAGTCATATATATATGAATGATATAAGTGATATGCCATCACTACTACTAGTACTACTATTGATTAAAGAGTCAAGTAACTCACCCCGGAATACTTGGTATCAGTTGAATTTCAAACAATTGAACTTGAAAAATTAATCTATTCAATAAACAATTAGTAGTACTGCTAATATTTACAATTTAATACTATTTAGTTCTAAATTACATTTATAATGATATTCAATATTCAATATTCAATATCATCAATTATTAACTATGAATTGTTATTCAAACATAACATAACATCAACCGTAATAGTATATAATTACGTAAATATATATTTAAAAATTATTATTTTATATGTTGTAGTAGTGTTCTTATTAGAAACTATAGTTAAACGTAAAATTGATTAACAAATGGAAAGTAATATATAAATAATATCTTTGACGTATAACTATATAAGTTATTATGATTGTAAGAAAAATAAAAATTATTTAAAATAAGCATAAACCTCAAAATCATAGCATTATACTTACAATGTACATATATTTCTTATTAAATTTTTGTTTCTTTAAGGAAATTATACCCAACAGTTTATGATAACTTTGTAACTTAGGTATATCAACTATATGTTAAACGTAGTATACAGTATACAGATGTTACACTTAGAATAGATTACTTTACAGACATTAAATATTGTATTTACTTAGTGGTTAATTATTTATTGGTAATTCTCTTAATATATAACTGATGATGATCTAGTAGGTACTGTTTCTAAAATTATGCTTGGTAAGCAATTGAGTGTGTGTGTGTGTTTTTTTTTTTTTTATGAAAAAGTTCAGCTCATCAACGTGATCATCATCACCATCATCATCATCATCATTACAGCCATTAGTTGAAAAAAAGGTTAAGCAGTAGGTTAACTCTGTAAAATACAAGCAATAAGTAAAAACTAAGAGAAAAATGTCTTTAGAAGCTATTAGATTTGATAGAGAAAATTATACTCTATCAATCTTGGATCAACTATTACTACCTTATACAACAAAATATATTCAAATTAATACAATATCTGATGCTTATGATACTATTAAAAAGATGCAAGTTAGAGGAGCACCTGCAATTGCAATTTTTGGTGCCCTTAGTGTTATCATTGAACTAAACATGTTTATAAAGAATCCATCTTTCAAATCAACTCAATCATTCTATGATTTTAATGATTTTAATAATAATTTTAAAATTCAATTGATTAATAGATTGAAATTTTTAATCACTTCAAGACCAACTGCTGTTAATCTATCAAATGCAATTAACTATATAATAGATAATATAATTATGGCAGATTCATCACATGATCAAGATTTTAATCAATTATTTAATGAAATCGTTAAATTTGGTTGTAATTTAATTGATGATGATTTTAAAAATAATTTTAAATTAGGTGAAAATGGTAAAGATTGGATCCTAAATTCCTTAAAGAATGATGGATTTGTTGGAAATTTTAGTATCTTAACAATTTGTAATACTGGTTCCCTAGCTACAAGTGGTTATGGTACTGCTCTTGGTGTAATTAGATCATTATGGTCTCATTCAAAAAAAATTACAAATCTTTCATCAGATTCAAATATAAATAATAATAATAATATCATTGAGGATAATCATATCGATAAAAAGAAAAAATTAGATAATTCCAACAATATTATCAAATTAACTCGTGCATATCCATTAGAAACAAGACCCTATAATCAAGGTGCAAGATTAACAGCCTATGAATTAGTTTATGAAAATATTCCTTCAACTTTAATTACAGATTCAATGGTAACATATTTAATAGCATCATTAAACAAATCAAATGTTTCTCCAATAAAGGCATGTGTTGTTGGAGCTGATAGAATAGTTAAAAATGGTGATACTGCAAATAAAATTGGTACTTATCAATTAGCCTTAATTTGTAAACAATTTAATATTAAATTTTTGGTTGTTGCTCCAAAGACAACAATTGATTTAAATACTAAACATGGTGATGATATCATTGTGGAACAAAGACCTCCATTAGAAATGAAATATGTTAGTGGTGGTGCCATTGATCTAATTACAAATGAAATATCAAAGGATCTAAATGGTAATCCAATCAATGCAAAAGTTGGTATAGCTGCCCCAGGAATTGAAGTTTGGAATCCTTCATTTGATGTTACTCCTCATGAATTAATTGATGGTATTGTTACGGAAGATGGAGTCTCTATCAAGGATCACAATGGTAACTTTAATTTAACCTCCTTATTTGAATAATTATTACCCTCCAATAAATTAGAATTCATTTTTAAATTATCAGTTATATACAACTGTAGTAGTAGTAATTTATACTAACACCCACTACTAGTAATTAAAATATGCTCAGTTACCCGTCAAATCTACCTTCGCTCAATCAGGAAAGAATTTTGGAAATCGAAAAAATCTCGACACGAAATTTCAACACCTTCTCCCTGAAAAGCCAGCTAATAACCTAATATATTAATTTTTCTCAATCAATTCCAATTCAATCTAATAATCATTCTTCTGTTACCCATAGATCAAGATCGTCTTTTAATTCACATATATCACATTAAAGAGATCCTACATACTAGTTGACAATGAGTGACATTCCAATTGAATTTACTGAGTTGACAGATTTGTCCGCCCTTGGTATAAATCCTCAATCTCTGGAATTTAGATCAACAACTTTAGAAAGCGATCATTATGTTGTCGTTAGAGAACAAGTCAATGGTGCTAATACCGTTGCAATTGTCAACTTACAACAAAATAATGAAATTGTTAGAAAGAATATGAGTGCTGATAATGCCATTTTACATCCTTCAAAATTTATTATTTCATTAAGAGCAAATGGTACAACTTTACAAATATTTAATTTAGAAACAAAGGAAAAATTAAAATCTTTTACAATGGATGAACCTGTTGTCTTTTGGAAATGGTTGAATGAAGAACAAATTGGTTTGATCACAAACTCTTCATTGTTTGTTTGGGATATCTTTGATGGTCAACCTTCCACTGGTCCAAGAAGATTATCTGTTAGACATGCTAATTTAACAAATGCTCAAGTTATTAACTTTGTTTGTAATGAAAGTAGAAATTGGTATGCCGCTGTTGGTATCACTCAAGAAAATGGTCGTATTGCAGGTAAAATTCAATTGTTTTCAAAGGAAAGAAATGTTTCACAAGCCATTGATGGACATGTTGCTATATTTAGTAAATTAACCTTAGAAGGTGCTTCAAGTCCAACTCAAGTCTTTGTCTGTGGTAATAGAACTGAAACTGGTGGTCAATTACATATTATTGAAATCGATCATGATGCTAATAATCCTCCATTCCAAAAGAAAACTGTTGATATCTTCTTCCCTCCAGATGCTTCAAGTGATTTCCCAATTAGTGTCCAAGTCTCTGAAAAGTATGGTGTTATTTACCTTTTGACCAAATATGGTTTCATCCACTTATACGATTTAGAAACTGGTGCTAATTTATTCGTTAATAGAATTACAGATTCAATTGTCTTTTTAGCTTCCACTTATGATAATAATAATGGTATTATTTGTATTAATAAGAATGGTCAAGTTTTAGCCGTTGAAATCTCAAAGGAAAAGATTATTCCATATATTTTAAATAAACTAGCCAATGTTACACTAGCACTATCTTTAGCTTCAAGAGGTGGTTTACCAGGTGCTGAAAATTTATTCTTACAACAATTTGATAGTCTATTAAATCAAGGTGATTACGCCAATGCTGCTAAAGTTGCAGCTTCATCTGAACAATTAAGAACTCCTCAAACTATTCAAAAATTAAAGAATGTGCAAGCTGCTCCAGGTGCCATTTCTCCATTATTACAATATTTTTCAATTTTATTAGATAAGACCAAATTAAATCAAATTGAAACTATTGAATTAGCTAGACCTGTTTTACAACAAGATAGAAAACAATTGTTTGAAAAATGGTTAAAGGAAGATAAACTAACTTGTTCTGAAGAATTGGGTGATATTGTTAAACCATTTGATACTACTTTAGCATTAGCTGTTTACTTAAAGGCTCAAGCTCATAATAAAGTCATTTCATCTCTTGCTGAATTAGGTCAATTCGATAAAATTGCTCCTTATTGTGAAAGAGTTGGTTATCAAGCTAACTTTGTCGTTTTAATTTCAACTTTATTAAG
>JAJMFI010000325.1:0-10509 GCA_030574595.1 Ruyongia chambardii
TGAAAATTCAAAATCAAAGGTTCAAAGTTCAATTCATCAATTTACAGATTTATGTTTTAAAAAATGTGTAACTTCAATTGGTAATGGTCAATTAAGTTCAAATGAAGAATCATGTTTAAGTAATTGTGTTAATAGATTCTTAGATACAAATATTAAAGTTGTTAATGGGTATGTATTTTCAAAATTTAACTTGATCTATATCTTAGTTCCATTTTTCTTTTTGATTCTTGTTTTTTTACTATTATTTCTATTTAATGATAATTAATTAATTACTAACAAATTGACATTATTAATATTAATGTTTTCTATATAGTCTTCAAAGTGCTCAACAATAATTTTGTTAAATTTTAAAGTTTTAAATCAGCCAATAATGAAAACAACTTTCATGTATATATCAATATTTTTTTATATTTATTTAACAATAATATAATGTCATCATAATATTTTATCTTTATATTACTATGTAATATAAGTACCCTTTAAGTTAATTAATTTATAATGATAAGTATTTTAAATTACTGCTATTTATTGAGGAATAAATAGTCCTACTTTAATAATTATATAGGCAGCAGTCCATGCAAGATAGTAACTACCTATCATGAACAGTAAGAGCATAGTAAGAACACCAAAACCTGTACAAAGCCAAACTATGATATCCATCAGTATTGATTCATCTTTATTATTGTTATCTGATTTAGTTACCTTTTCATCACTTGTATTATTGTTATCATTATCATTATTAATAGTTTTTATAGATTCAGGGGTCTTCTCTAAATTTAATTTGGTTTCAATAGCATCAAGCCTAGATTCAATTCTCTTCCCTAGTTCAACCTCTTTTCTCAATAGAGATAATTCAGTCTGTATGGATTTTAATACATCCGACAAATTACTGTCACTCATTCTGTAAATCTATCAGTTGTAATTAAATAAAACCATACTACTAGTAGATACCTTCCTTTCCACTCACTATGCACAGTTTTTTTTAGTACATCCAGACATTCAAATTTTCAAAAATTTTGGACGAATTTATTCAAAATTAAAATTTACATTATAATGGTAGTGAAAGTTCATTATAATAATCATTTAAAATTCAAAGATGTCTAGAGTTAAAGCTGTAAAGCAGGACACATTCAAGGATGCTCTTGTTCTTTATGAAGATAAGCAATACAAAAAATCTCTAAAGATAGTAGACACTCTTTTAAAGAAAAATGCTACTGGAGAATCATTGGCCTTAAAGGCTCTTCTCTTATATAATTTGAAAGATCGTGATCAAGCTGAATCATATGTTAAGAAATCCATTGATACTGATCCAAATTCTGCCATTGGTTGTCATATAATAGGTATTTTGAAAAGAACTCAACAAAACTACGCTGATGCTGCTAAATATTTTAAATTAGCACTTGATAATGGTTCAAATAATAAACAAATTTATAGAGATTTAGGTATTATGGAAATTCAATTACGTAAATATCCTGAATTAACTATTTCAAGAAAGAAATATTTAGAAGAATTTCCAGGATATAGAGCAAATTGGACTGCCTTAGCCATTGCATATGATTTATATGGTGATTATGGTGCCTCTGAAAGAGTCTTAACTAGATTTGAAGAAGTTTCAAAAGGTAAATTAGGTGAAGCTGAAATGTATGAAGATTCTGAATTAAGACTCTATAAGAATGAATTAATTGCAAAGCAGGATATCAAAAGAGCATTGGAAAACTTGGATGAAATAGATACATTTGATAAGGCAAGTGAATTAGAATATAAGGGTAAATATTTATTAAAATTAGGTCAATTGAAGGAAGCTTCCAAAATTTATAGACTCTTATTAAAGAGAAATCCAGATAATTTTACTTATTATACTTTATTAGAGACTTCATTAAATACTTTAACAAAATCTGAAAATTATAGAGTCTCATTATATAATAAACTAGCAAAATTTTATCCAAGATCAGATTTACCAAAATATTTACCATTATCCTTCATTAAAAAGGATAAAGAATTATTTGAATTAAAGGCTACAGAGTATATAGTCGACAAATTAAAGAGAGGTGTTCCAGGTTTATTCCAATTATTAAAACCATTGTATGGAACTTCATTCAAGGCAGAAATCATTGGTAAAATTGCTAATGAATTTTACTCTAAAAAGGATGAAATTGATGAATTACAATGGTTATGGACAACTTATTTCTTAGCCTTACATAATTTACAAATAAAAGACTTAGAAAAAGCTTTAGAATTGATTAATAATGCTATTGATCATACTCCTACATTGGCAGATTTATATTTAGTTAAGGCAAGAATTTTAAAACATTTTAATAAATTACAAAGTGCTGTTGATGCTATGGATGAAGGTAGACAATTAGATTTACAAGATCGTTACTTGAATTCCAAAACAATCAAATATTTATTAAGAAATAATCAAATTGAAAAAGGTTTAGAATTAATGGGATTATTTGTTAAACCTAAAGATGAAAATGCTACTGTATTAAAAGAATTACATACTATGGAATCAAATTGGTTTATTACAGAATCTGCTGAAGCATACTTTAGACTTTACCAATCATCAGAATCTTTAGAAGATAAACAAAAGTTCTTATCTCTATCATTAAAAAGATTTAACTCAATGAAAGAAATCTTTGATCAATGGTGGTTAGATCAAGTTGATTTCCATTTATTCTGTTCAAGAAAGGGAACTGCTAGAGCATATATAAATACTTTAAAATGGGAAGATAATTTATATGATCATTCAATGTATAAGAGAACACTTATTGGATTATCACAATTTCAATCCATTGATTTAAGTTTCGAACAATTGAATACTAATTTATCAAATGTTTCAATAACAAATTCTGAAAAGAAAAAGAGAAGTAAGAATAAAAAGAATAATGCACTTGAAGCTGATAATTTCAAGACTACAGAAACTGATGATGATCCATATGGTACTAAACTTCTGAAGAAATTTAAATATGAAGACTATATTACCAAACTACCAATAGATTCTAATTCTTTAATTACCAAAATTTTACAATTTGGTTATCAACTGTCAATTAATAAGATTGCACTTGCAATTGGTACATTGAATAAAATTACAACATCATTCCCTAAATCCCCAATAATTGTTGAACAAGTCTTACAATTAAATTTTAAAGTTGATGATAAATTAGGTAAAATGTTGGCTACAAGAGGGTTAACTACACTTTTCCCAGATTTGAATTTAACTAATGATGAAGAAATTAAAAAATTTATATTTGATTATTGTTCTAAAGCTAAATCTACAAATTGTGAAGTTTCTAAATTGAATGTCTTGATTGATTTGATAAATGAATTTGAATTTGCATTCAAAGATGAATTAAGATCTAATGTTGATGATAGATTAAAATTATTAGATCCAAGAGAACATTTTCTGCTAGGCCATAGACTTAAGGTTTGAACAGTACCAACAGTACCATTGAAAGGCTACTATTCAATAATTTAATTCCTTTTTAAGAATATTAGTCATCTACATATACTCTGTTTCTGGCATATTTAATCACTATAACCAATAAAGCTTTATTCAATAATTGATGATCATGATCCTTTGATTGTGTGACGTACACGTAGTTTGTTAATCAAGGACAAGAGTACAAACTATATTTACAATTAAAGTAAATAATTGATATAAAACACCATAAAATTAATAATAATAGAAATAATAATACACACCTTAGAATCAGTAGACCCATACCTGAATATCATTTTATAAAAATACAACAACAAAAAAGGAAAAGAAAAACCCTTCCAAAACAAAATACTAAATATTAAATAAATCCAAAGGGACCTTAAGAAGTTATAAGCTTATAATCTAATTGCTCAATATAAAGGCTGATATGACTATTTAATTTTTGGATCTCTTTATTGGTTTCCTTATATTCATGATCAAACTCACTTATCATTGAATTCATTTTCTCTGTTAGTTTAGTGGAGCGAGCAGTTCTTTCTAGAATTTTTTGTTCAGCTATATCTCTTTCAATAACAGTTTTGTTATAAACTTCATTCAATTGATCCATTCTTTCTTGATGTGTTTGATTCTTTTGATTTCTTATCTCTTCAGCCTTCGTTATTTTCTCTTCTGTATTCTTAATTTGTTTTGAAATTAATAAGATACCTCTATCTAATTCATTTATCTTTAGTGTTTGCTCTTCTTGTAAATCCTTTTGAGCATTTAATTTATTTGTATTGATTATTTGTTTCTCTTGATCAACTTTTAATTCCTCTAATAATTTACTACAATTTTTAACATCATATTTTATTTTATTGATGGCATCAATTGTAATAGTTAATTTTCTTGATCTTTCTTCTAGATCTTTTAATGATTTCTCATCAACTTTCAATGAGTTATTCATATCTTCAATCAGTTTAGAATATACTTCTGGAGATGGAATAATATAACTTTTTACCTTTTCCAACTCCTTTTTAGCTTCTACTACCAGATAATTATGATCCTCTAGCTGCTTAATTAATTTTGATTTTTCAGATTTATAGGTAAATCTTTCATTTGAAATTTGCTCTTGTTCTCTCTTTAACTGTTTTAATTCCTGTTCAATTTTAGAATTTGATTCATTTAATTCATTGATATCAATATTTACATTTTTATTTTTGATTATTTTGATTTGATTAGTTAAGCTTTCATTCTCATTGCTTAAATTAGTACAAGTCTCAAGCTTACTATTAATTTCATGAACAATATTAATATTATCGTCAAGATGTTCCTCTCTAAATCTTGCAAAATTAACAACAGCACTTAATAATCTTCTAATTCTAAAAGAATCTGGTTTGGTCAAATCATTTAATACAAAGTCATGTATACCAATATCAATAAAGAATCTATATAGTATCATTTGTAAGGATAAAAGACCTAATGAATCTTCATATGCATTTCTAACTTCATCATAATCTTGACCTTCATCTACATCTTCTGCAAGGACCCTATTCTGCTTATTTCTCAATTGATTTGGAGAGATCGATAGAAAAATATCCAATATTTGTTGAAATAAAGATTGTACAAAGATAGGACTTGGTTTCAATAGGTCTTCCTCTGGTGCATTTAGATTGCAACCTTTTAAGCAATGTGAGATCTCAGATATATCCAACAATGGGAAACGATCACTCTTATTTATGACTGATTCAGGCTGTTGACGACGGTTCACAAGTATGCTTGATCTAGACATAGCTCAATGTTAACAATAATAATTTTGATTCCCCTTTATCAGATTATATCAGAACTTGACGGCTAAGATCTTGAACTAGAGAAAGGGAACTTGTTAAAGTTTGTTTGTTTGTTTGTTATTCTTTTATTTTGTGCTGTTTGTTTGTTGATTTAAAAAAAAAAAAAAAAAAAAAAAGTCAGACGCGAAAAAAGTAAACAAAAATCAGTTTAAATAGAAAGTCACGTGAATATCACGTGATTTTTTGCCGATTTTGGCACTGTAGTAAAGAGCTAACATTTTGAACAAAATCAGTTGCTTGGCTGGCGCAATCGGTAGCGCGTACGACTCTTAATCGTACGGTTGTGGGTTCGAGCCCCACGTTGAGCATTTTTTTTTAAAATCATTCAGTTTATAATGAAATTGTTATTCAACAAATAGTTAAAAACATATTTATTTTGCATTATACAACTCTATTACTTCTACATTATTTATTCTTTAATGGGGATACATCATTCACAGTGGGACTGGCCTCAAGATCATGTTTCAAAATGAATTTAACCATATGATTAAAGATGTAATGTGTCTTTAGATCATATTTGTAACCTAAGAACGTTTCCATTGTTAATTGATCATGAATACCTTGTGGTTGTATTAAAGTACTACCTTCACAATCCATTAGTTCTGCAAATTTTAATGAACTATCCTTTAAAATTTCTAACTCTGAAACTGTAATTAATAAATTATCCGTATTTAATAACTCTTTAAGTTTAAGAATCGAATCCTTTGATAAAAGATCAGTAGCTTTCTCTTCCATTTGAAATATTTGACCCCAAAAGTCTAAAGGTTGTTGACATTCAATGTCATAATCAGTAAAGAAGGAACTAAATTCATCATTAAACGCATCCAATTCAATCCATGGAGATATCAAAACGTATTTAGCTGTTTTAAATCCAATAGGTAAAGAATCAAAACCAGAATCAAGATGATGCAATACTGTTTGTAAGATTAAATGAGCACCTGCAGAATCACCCATAAATATTAAGTTTCCATTATTTGAAGTCTCTACACCTAAATCTTTATTCAATATTTCAATATTAAAATTCTTTGGGATAGGATTTATATCTAATGGATAATCAACGATCAAAATTGATACATTTGATCCTAAATTATTGTGCAATGCTAATAGATAAGGTAAGTGACAATCTGATCTAAATTGGAATATATATGCACCACCATGATAGAATATTAAGATTGGATCATTCAACACATCTCTATTAGGCTTTTCATATAGCCAGATTAGGTTTCTATTTATATTACCCGTAGAATCTTTAAAACAGGTACCATATCCATTAATATGTCTTCCTCTAATCTTATTATTAGCCAAACTTTTAGCAATTGGTCTGTTTGGAGAGATTTTTAAAGTATGCTTATAATGAAGCTTTGAGGCACATGTCTTAAGCAATGCAACCATAAGTTTAGCTCTTAATGAATGGGATGAATAATGTTCATCAGGTAGCACTTTAAACAATGTAGCGGGATAACTGATCAAAAACGCCTTCAATAGCTCTGGCACCAAGTAAGTGTTGACATTTAAATCAACCTCGTTCCTTGTCATTATATGTCAATAATATTTAGCTGTTACTGTTGCAGCCTATAAATAAATATTGGCCAATATTTGATTGGCTTTTTGTTATGAAATTATGGTTAACTATATTAAAGTTGAAAAATTCGTTAATATAATTATATATCGTGAAATTCGGATCACTCTATTTAAACGATGAACAAAGTAGTATTAAAATAAAATTTAGATCAGTTAATTGTCTGACATGCTTGATGGTTATCTGTCTTTTCCTCTTTATGAATATCTGTAAAATGCTAAGATTAGAGATTTATCAATTCAATTTTGACAGCGACAGATACATTAATAGTATCTCTTCTTCCATTTACTTACTTAGATACCTACTTACTACTATCTACTAGTAAAATGCACTTTGTTTTATTTTCACGTGACTTTTGTTATTGTTGATTTTTTTGGGGGGATCATCTTTGTAAGACTCTTATGAAAATGAAGAAGGTAATTGAATTGCTATCAATAAGCAGCATTGGTGCCACGTTATAAGATCAATACGTCTTGGATGGGGGGTTAAAATATGCTGAATACGGTTCCTATCATAAGTACTTCCTCTATTCCGTTTAATTTAGAGAATGAACTAAAAGAGTGTGGTGGAGGTTTACATCAAGAGGAATCGCTTAATGATGAGCACGTTAGATTTGCTTTAGCCAGAGTGGTATTTCCTTTCTTAATGAGAGAAGTGAAAGGTATCAAAGACTTTGAAAATCTGGATATTATTCGTTATCCAGATGCTAAAGAGTTCTTATCATTTAATTTCGAAAATTCTCCCTATGATTTGAATTCAATGCCTAGAACTTTTTGGGTTGATTCAATGTCAATGTCATATCCCAAACAAATTGAATTATTACCAGATATGATAATGAATCAGGTAGATGAATTATTTGAATCAGTTATTCAATCAATTCCTGATGAATTAAGAGGTCATTTTTTAACAAATATGGCATTTATTCAAATTAAGAAGATTTCAGAGGATTATTGGGTTACCACAATCTTAGTTAAAGATAATAATAGATTCATATTATTTGCCATTGATTCTCTTCTAGATACAATGATATCAGATCAACTGAGTAAGTCTTATTTTGATTCTTGGAAAAGTCTTGCTGTGAAGCTACTATTATATGAAAAATCTATGAATACTGATTTAAATTATGTCAATATTGATGCTATATTAGGGTTAAATGCAAAACATCCAAAGAGATCCATTAAAACAAGAAAACTCAATACAAATGACTATGATCATGAACATGATAATAAGGCCTTTTTATTTGAACATATTGGTTTAGGAATCTCAGATGTTAGTTGGAATCATGGTATATTCGCAATTTTAATTGCTGCTTTTTTCATATTGAATAATAATACTGACTATAAAGGATTTTCCAATCCCTTAAAAACTTCTAAATCATCTATTAGAAATAATGATCAGAATATGCAGGATTCTGTTAATCATCGGATTCTCTCAAAGCAACATCTTTTACAAATTTTGTTTGCTCCTTATAAGTATGGTATGAACATTCCTATAGCTTTCAGGAAGCAGTTATGCAATTCAATGGTTGATATTAGTAAGCTATTTGCCAATAAAGAGTTCACTATTGAAAAATCACTTGAACATGCAGAGATGGCTGTACTCTCTGTTGATCAAGTCAAATCTTTACTTTTGCCATCTATGGAAAGAGCCGCCATTAGTATCGATACAGCTTTATCAATAACTCCATCGGATCTTATAATAGATGATAATAATCGATATAACTGGGGATTTGAAGAACCACAGAATCTATTTTTGAATTGTGCCTTTGACATCAACACCGTTGAAAAAAGACTAGAAACACAGTTACGTGAATTTGAAATGAATCCGACAAACAGAGTTTTGAGGGATGCTCAACCTTTTCACAATGATTCATTATCAAAAGATTTTGCTATGAATTTTAAAATAAGAAATTGTCTGACAAGTACTCAATATTATCAGTACAAATTTAAGACCATATTAGAACCTGATTTGGAAATTGAGAAATTCCCAATTAGATGTGTATTAACAGATCTAGAGTATAACATAGTAGTGAATGCTGCAAATATTGGCCCATCTGATGAAAATGGGTTACAAAAAATTACTATAAGTATAGTAAACTATATCAACGCTGTCGCATCAATTTTCAATATTCCTGCAAAATTCTTGAATAGTAACACCAAAATTTACAAATTATTTCTGAATCGTATACAACTTATAAAGTCAGTTTTGCATCTTGATTCACAGGGTCGAATTATTTATAATTCACAACGAGGTAATGAAAATGTCATTACTGATGATAAGAATAAACCTGTGATAATTAATCATAATAGCGATATCATTAAAATTATTGCCAAATATCATGAAAACGTTGCAGATCATCCTGGTTATAAAGAAACCTATAAATCAATGAGGAGCAAATACAATTATCATATAACTGAAACAATGGTTAAGGATTATGTCACATTTTGTTCCAGATGTAGTAAAATAAAACCAGATATTGTTAGAGTGACAAAACATGTTATTGTAGCACAAATTCCTGAGTCTGCTAGTAGACCATTTGAAAGGTTATTTTATACTATTATGGAAGTTCCTAATCCTTCTATTTATAATGAGGATTCATCTATGAAATTCTTATTAGTTATTCAAGATCATTATACCCGTTTTATATGGATTTACACAATGAAAGATAAGTCAGATGATTCCATCTTTAAAGCATTCGAAAAAATGATATGTTTTACAATGCAACCTGAAAGGATCCATGGTGATGAGGAAAAAACAAAAAAATTGATCAAAAATTTGAAGCTAAAGCTCCTACCATCTTTGAAGACCACTGTTGAGCATGAGAATGGCAAATTACTGTTACAAGATTATATCTGTACAGAGATTAAGAAAAAATTGAGTAGTGATATCTCTAACAATAGTGATGATTGGACTTCTAGAATTGCTAGAATTGCATACAAAATCAATCTTACAATGAATGAATCCACAAACAAGATACCCTCTTATCATCTTTATAACACGAATGGTTCCACCACTCTTGAAAAAATGATTTAATCCAACGTTAGAAAAAAAAAAACAATCATACTACGAATTTATTAATGTATTGGTTGTGAAGTTCACTACGCCACTCCAAACTGCAAAAAGGTAAATATTACTTCAATTCAATTTAAAAGAGACAAAAAAGAAGAAGAATCCTACGAGTTAAATAAAAATCATGCTATTTATCCAATCTGAGATATAAGCTGTTATAATCATTGAAAGAAATCGAGTACGTAATTGATAAAATGAATTGCATCGGAGTTCTGATTATAAATATACATAAAGAATTGATGATGAATAAAAAATAAGCAATTAGTGTATTACTACTCTAAAATATGATAAAAAAGGTGATAATAAGAAGAAGAATAATAATAGTAATAATAATGATAATAACGATAACAATATTAGTAATGGGATTGGCCATTCACTAAAGCTTATGAATCATGCCCATAATAAGCTGAAAATTTTCCAACCTCTCAACTTTTCAATTGGTGGTTCAGGATTTTCTTCAACATCTTTGAACAATGGTGCTAATTTAACCTCACTACTCTTTATCCACTTAGTCTTTTTATATATTTTCCAGAATAAGAACAAGAAAAAAGTTAATGGAATAACAAGATATGAAGTGACAAAGGAACTAGCTGTAA
>JAJMFI010000326.1:0-10441 GCA_030574595.1 Ruyongia chambardii
CCTCTAGTTTAACTCTTCTCTCCTCTGTAAAATATGGGTTATTGACTGTACTCTTGGCCCAAAAGCTCTTTCTAGGGAAACTATATGGAACTTTATCGCTGTATAAAGCTTCTAATTCTGTTTTTAAAGTGTCAAAATCTGAATATCTCTTCGTCAGTTTGGTTTGTTTATCAGCTGTCTTAACTAAGATGTGATATAGTGTATATGCGCCATCTTCGCTTACAGAAGTCTCTGGTATCACCACCTGTATATTCATACTGGGACAATTGAATCTTCTAAAGACGAATCTGAATTGGAATCTGAATATAGATAACCTCTATAATTAAATAAATTCTTGCACTTACAATGATTATATATTGATTGCTAACAACAACATCATTTCATAAAATTTAAAAAAAAAATCTACTAAAAAATTATGTGATTGGGACAACTGCTATATTAAACAAGACAATTTCTTCAAACAAATCATAGATGGTAAGTTATAGTCAGTGCTTTATATCTTGTAATAAATCTATGAATCTTCAATTTACTAACTATAATACAACCTCTTGCAATGTTTACAGTCAAAACAATACTTTTCTACCTCCACCGCTTCACAAGCTCATAACTCTGACATCTATTCAGTTGCCATTTCAAGCCCGTATACCATAACAGTTTCAGGTGATGGATACTTGAAATTATGGAAAAATGCTATTGGTGAGATAGAGGATCCAAAAAACAATGTTTTAGAAGTATTTGTTGATAAATCAGGTCTGCATAATGTTACTGTATTTGAAGATATTTTAAGCACTCATGAACATATCTTAATTATTGCCACTGTATCATTCTCTGGTAAGATATACTTCTTCAAAGTTGATATCAATGGTGAGGTAGTCAATAAATTGAATGAAACTCTTGGCGGTTCATCTTCACAAGACTCTTTCTGGGCTACACAATGGCTGAGAGGTTATGGAGGTCAACCTAATAGATTTGCTGCTTCACAGCCAACAGGTGTTACCAAGCTATGGAATGTTACTTTTGATCAAGATGGACTACTACAGCTTGAATTACATGGTTCCATAAATCCTACAGAGCCTTGCTTTTGTACATCTTTAGATCTATCTGCTTCAAATCTATTAGCTACAGGATTTCAAAATGGTGATGTTATCCTTACCCAAATAGATACTTTAAAATCAGTATATACATTCCGTAACTTTGGTTTAAAAGGTTCAAATCAAAATTCATCAACTATAAGATCTGTAAAATTCAGTCCATTAGGTAGTTTATTGGCTGTTGCTGGTGACTCAGGATCCAAAGGGTTGGTCTCTCTATACGATACAGAGTATGGTGAAAATGTTGGAACTTTTACAATTCCATCACATTCAGCTAGAGCTTCAGTTGGTGCATATACACATGAAGGGTGGGTATTTGATATTGATTTCAATGACACTGGTGAATTATTATTATCCGCTGGTTATTATGGGAAGTTAAGAGTTTGGAATGTTGAAGATAGAGAAAGAGTATCAACCATATCTTTAAGTCCAAGTGATGTTGATATTGTAGATGAAGCAGAGTATAAATCTCCTGCTGTGGGTGCTAGGTTCATCAAAAAGGGTCTTAGAGGTGAGTCAGGTGCTAGAAACAATGATGGTATCGTTATAATTTCATTAGATAGAAATATTCGTTGGTATAGAGAAGCAGGCGGTATATAGTCGCACTTGTGTAATACATAGCATAATTTTTTACCAAGACCTGTTACAATATATCATCATTGCGTTAGATGTTAATCTATAGAGATCAGGTCATATCCAGCATATGGAAAATATGAACGGTGTCTAAATTACAAGCAAAAAGTAGAAAAAAATAACTAACTCTTAATTTTGACTTGCTTTTCAATATACTATATAAAATAAGTTATCAAATTTAATCGCTATCACTGTTATCAGAATTATCAGCATGTTCACCAAGAGTATCCAGGCCTAATTGTGGATTTGAATGATACATTGATCCAGGAGGTGTCTCTAATGGTGGACTTGAGGCAATTCTATGGTTGTTTATCATTTGATCATAGCCAATACCCATCCCGCTTCCATTATTACTATTGCTAATGCTGTTACTGTTGTTGTTATTACTATTGTTGCTGTCACCACCATTATTAGTATTGTTATTGCTACTATTATTTGTGTAACTATTTGCATTCATCTCTTGAAATTCATCTGCCGTCATCATATCTTGAACTGTGGTATGTAAATGACCTCTATTTGAAGTAACATTATTATGATTGTGTAGGTTAGTTATTTCATCGTGATGACTATGGCTTCCATATCCATTTCCTGATCCAAAATTATTACTAGTACCTCCATTATTACCATTACCATTGCTAGCACTATATTCACTCAGTAGAGTAGTTTCATCGAATCCAAACATTGGAGTTTGACTAACTGAATTGAAGCCACCATTATATCTTAACTTAACGCAATTATTCAGTGTAAAAGTATCATTGGCAACCATCGTTAGATTATTATCTATATCACCATCATAACTGTTATCAGCATAAACCAAGTGATCATTATCATAATATCCACTTTCTTGTAATCCGTTAGAACTGATGATAATAGAATCACTACTAACATGTCTACAAAGATTTATTAGGTCATCTTTAGAAAGTTCCTTGAATTGTTTAGTATTAACAATTTTACCCCAATTATAAAAGCAAAAGGTAGCAGCATTATGGGTCAGTATGTCTTCATTAACCAATTTAGCAGATTTCCAAACTTTCAGAACATTATTAATCTTGAATCCTGATGAATATATATATTCAATACAAAGTTCTCTCAAGTCTGGTAAATCATAAAGGTTTGAAAGTACCAATAGGCCAGAAGTTATATCAATATTTTTGTTACTTAATAATCTATTGGTATATAAATAATAAATTAAATTTTTCAAAATCTCAATAGGTTCAGGTATAAATAGAGTATTTGTTGTAGTTTCTATCATTCCACTTGATAAAATTTTTTTGAAATGAGGCCATCTTGCCATTAATATAGCTTTATGAACTCTTATAGGTAACGATTTCATAAAAATGTTAGGATTGGTTATATTAACAGGATGTTTTAATAATGAATTATTATAATCTAAGTATTTCACATTTATCAACGGTGGTCTTTCATTACCTAAAACACCAATGATTTTAAAGTCTGTGAAGTTTTCATCATCAATACTATTGGTGTTAGTATTATTATCATCATCTTCAGCAATATCATTTGAATTTACAGTGCCATCGATATAATTTGAGTTTGATAATAGAGAAGCTAAATCTCTTGAAAGTCTATTATCATTTGAATGGCTTAATGTAGAATAGGAAGAATTTATCAATGAGCTTGTTCTAATCTCCTGTGTAATACCAAGATCTGTTAGATCCAAACTAACAATATTCGATAATTTATGATCAAAAGATGCAAGTGCATCACCATTTAAATCATCAATATTTTCATCCTCAATTGATGGATAACCCAACATGTATAATTTTGACTGATAAATAAATGAATGTCTCCATCTATACCCCATTAGTGGGACATAAGATCCTGAAAGAACAGCTTGCCATCTTAATTGTTCAATATCGTATAAGCCAATACAATGCATATCATGACTATTTTTATTATATGAAGTACTCCATAATGGTACAGTTACATCAAGTATTATACCATTGTTTATAGATGGTTTAAGAAATATATGATCACCTTCTAATTTTGGTAGTTCATTAATTGTGAGTGAGCCAGTAGTATTAGTTGTTAAATCAAACCACGATACTTCAGTTACATGAGCCATATCCTTAGCAAGACCACCAAATGACCAAATTTTATCATTATGATAAGTTATGAAATGATCAAATCTACAAATAAACTTTCTTGGACCATCCCATTCACCAGTCATTAGATCAAAGCAATAAAGATCATCAAATGGAGTTAAGAGATCAGATTCTTTATGTAGACCACCAGATATGAACATTTTAGTTCCATCTGTTGAGAGACAAGCTGCTTGTCTTGATCTATTAGCTGGTAATTTTGAAAATGATGATGGAGAGTGAGAATGTGGATCCAATAAATTTGTTGGGATTATTGGTTCCCATTTATTTGACAATAAGTTATACTTAATTAAAGGGTATTCAGATAGATAATCTGTATTTGTATTGTTAAAATCGTTATTTCTTTGATCATCATTATTAGTGCCATTATAAATATTACTGTAAGAATTATTATTATCGTTATCATTACCATTATCATTATCATTACCAACATTTTCATTATTATTATGATTGATGTTGTTGTTATTATTAATATCGTTATAACTTCTGTTTCTGTTTCTATTTCTATTTCTATTTCTATTTCTGTTATTGTTTCTGTTACTATTTCTATTGTTGTTGCTTCGATTATTGTTTCTATTGTTATTTCTATTAATGTTTCTGTTATTTGTCTCTTCCTCATCATCATTATCCTCTTCATCATCTTCAATATCTTCATCATTATCATTATCATTATCATTATCATTATCATTATCATTATCATTATCATTATCATTATCATTATCATTATCGTCATCATCATTATTATTATCATTATCATCATTATCATTATTATCCAGAGGAATTCCACCATATATTAAAATTTCATTAGAATTAGGTAAGGCTAAACAAGAATGACCCTCTCTTTGAACCTTCTTTTGACCAGAAATTCCAGATATTGTAGTATGCTTATGAATAACCCAAGTATTTGTAGCAATATCTAATATATAGACATTTGAATCCAATATATCATCTTCATCAAACCCACCAAATAAGAATAATTTACCATTTTTAGTAACACAGTATGAAGATTTGACCCTTGAAGATGGAATTTCACCCTTTGTTAGTGTTGGTTCCACCTTTTTTAGATTAGACTTTCTAGCAGAGACTGAGATAGACATTAATGGTATTGAAAACCAGTTCTCTATTTGTTGTAACTAATTATAAACAATAAATAAATATATAAATATATTCTTTAAGACACTGATTATCATCATAAAGGTAATTTGTAAAGAGATATAACAAAAAAAAAAAAAGTTAAAATGATTGATAAGCACTTATGTAATCGTTTTTTCTTTTGCTTGGAATTAATTTAGGTAAACTGTAAATAAGCGTCATACGTGGTCCGAAATATACTTATTAGTCCTAATTGGGTAATATCCATTTTAGGTAAATATAAAACACTTTTTCTTTTTTTTTTTCCTTCTTCTCAAAATTTTTTTTTTTTTTAAAAAAAGACGAAAATTTTTTTGATTTCGTTAAAAGCTTTCAACTCACTTGAACCTCACCCTCAAACCTCTAATTTGAAATACAGTGAAATATTCAACGTCTGGGTCTGTTTCTACTTTAATAACTTATACAAGGGATATCCATTATTTAATTATACTGAATATCATTTTAAACCTTATATTTATTGGAGAGCAACCACGTCTATTTCCTTATTGTTATTAGTCAACTTCAGATTTTTTTTTTTAGTTGCAAATTTTTGTGTTTGTAAAGTTAACCTTGTGTTTGGTTTGTCATCCGTGCAACGTTTGTGTGTCTATTTAAATCGATAATTTAGTTGTAATTAATATTAATTACACTATTATTTCATTTATTTACCACCAATATTTATAGTCTTGCTATTATCTATTACTTGCTTCCCTTTTTTCTGGTTGCTATTGTTTCCAGTACCAATTGTCGGCTATTATAAATAATACAAACTATATTTCCAGTTGCCACCCAATAATATCAGCAATTAAGGTCATCGCTTTATTGTTGGCAAAACATCAACTTCAACATCAACAAGTATCGATAACTTGGTTCTGAGTCTTATTCAGTTAAGAGTTAGTAATTATCTTTATCTGCCTGTTTATTTAATTTTTTTTTTGTTGTTCTTTGAACTCCAATCTAATTAGCATCACTTGTGGTTTTGGTATAATTCTCCCCAAGAAGAAAAAAAAACAGAAAATTGGATATTTCAGAATTGGAAAGACTTGATATAAATCATCTTATAATTGTTCAAAGTTGAAAGAAACCATTTCTATACATATCTGATCATTCTATTATTCATCAGCTACTCTGGTTAATTTTCAAAGGAAGATCATTCAGAAGAAAAAGCAATCAAACAGAAAATAATAAGATTGAAAAGTTTAGTTTTAAAATTTATTATCATATTAATTCATAATTCACAATTAAAGAAAGAAGAATCAACATCTATAATCTGAGAAAAGTATTAAATTGGATTATATTTCAGAAATCAAAAAAAGAAAAGTAAAAAAAGATTTGCTTTTATATTATACTCGATATCATTTGATTTGTTTATTTTGAGCTTTTTACTAAGTTATCGGAAAAAGGATACAAATCATTATCATTATCATATAATTCAGCATATATATATTGATAGTTCAATAGAAGAAACTTTTTGCTTCATTAGAAATTATCAAAGAAAAATATTAAATCAAGAACTACAACAACAATAACAACAATAATAATAATAATAACTTTCTTTTGCATTCATTGAAACATATTCATTAATATTAACATCCTTCTTTACTTAATATTTCAAATCATCATTAAACTTATTTACTTAAAGTTTATAAATCTATAATCGTTGAGTTTCTTAGCATTTTATCATTAATATAATAATCAATTACAACAAAATGACTACCTATTCTTCTTATTCAACTTATCCACATGACCAGTATGGTTATTCTACCCAACAACAACAACAACAACCTCTTTATCCATCATCCAATATCCCATTGGTTTCAAATTCAGCTTCATCCTTTTACAACAATAATAACGTTGGTACAGCTCAATTACAACAAGCTCCAATTATCAATAATAATGTTGTTACTTCTACTACTACGTCTAACATCAATACTATCAATATTCCTCCATCTTATCAAACTCATTTAAGAATTGGTTCAAATTATGGTGTCCCAAAATATGGTTATTCAAATAATAATAATAATAATAATAATAATAGCAGTAACAATATTAATAACATTAATAATTATAGCTCTTATGTCCAACAGCCAGCTTATAACAATTACAACATACAACCACAACAACAACAGCAAGCTGCTTATGCTCAAGCTTATGCTCCTCCAGTCCAAGTTCCACAAGTGCAAGCTCTTGAACAAGTTAATGGTGGTGTTTCATCTATCCTAGATTATGATATTGACGTAATGACTAAATTCACTTCATATTTGGCTTATAAATTATTCAGAAAAAGTGAAATTCATAATTCACATTTCATCTCTAATATCAAAAAAGTTTTGAATGCCATTAGATTACCATTATCTTCATTACTATTAGCTAATTATTACCTTCTAGATAAATATGAAAAGGATCCAACATCTTTTGAAAATCCTCCTATCTCTAGCTCAAATAACGTTATCACTGATGATATCATTTATCATAATATTGTTGTTTCATTAATTTTGGCTAATAAATCAAATGATGATAATACTTTTAGTACTAAATCTTGGTCAGGCGCTACTGGTCTATCCCATGCTTTTATTAATAAACTAGAAGCTGAATGGCTGACACTCTTTGAATGGAGATTACATGATATCAACATGGACAGGTATAATGAATTACATTCTCAATACAATAAGTACTTGGAAAACGTTCAACATGCTGCCATTGAATTAGCTCAACATGAAGCTGCTCAACATTTGGAATTGGAAGCCGAACAAAGAGTGATGAGCTCACCATTGTCTGATGCCGGTATCTTTTCTCCAGTATTAGATTGTAACTCGGCCTTCTCTTCAAGAGATCCTTCTCCTATGAGATATGTTCAAACTCAAAATCAACAACTGCAATCCCAACTTCAACTTCAACCTCATCAACAGCATCAATCCAAGAACTCTTGGTACAATGGTAACAATGCCAATGCTTTTGACTACTACAATTATCAACAGCAACAAAAACAACAACAACAACAACAACCATCTTCTACCCAAAACTATGACTATAGTTATCAACCAATTCCCCAACAACCTCAATACACCCAATACGTTCAAAATCATACCTCTGTTAATCACCAAAGATGTTATTCTAATTATGTTGAGCCTGAATTTTGTACCAGAACTGGTTCATTCCAAAAAATGTTGTACTGTTCATGTTACTACTGTCGTTCTGCACCAGCTACTCAAAAGATTGATTGGTCCTATGTTGGTGCTTATGCCACTGTGGCATATTAAATAAAATTTGAAATACGTTTAATGGTTTCTCTTCATACTACACATTAGATCTTTATTGATACTAATATTTGACAGATCATACCAACTTATCTCAATTTTACTATCTTATTATTTTAAAAGTTTTTCAATTATAATTTTTTATATATATTTTTCATACGTGCGTTTTCTCACTTTAATCAAACTACTGCTGTTATTGCTTCTCATTATATTCATTCATTTATTGATTTGAGCATTTCAACTATCATTCATGTTTATGTTCATGTATTCATTAGCTTTTCTAGCATGCCATGTGTGTTTGTGTTAATTTTTTTCATTAATATTAAAAAAAAAAAATCAAATAAATCTACAAAAATCTTTCAAAGAAATTCAAAAAAAAATCTGTTTCCTTTATTATTTATTTTAAGTAATATTATTTGGTATTTGATGATAATAGTTTATTTTATATTTGAATCCATCAACTGTCGCTGAAATTATTAATTTAAATTTGCACTCTTTTTTCTTTTTTGCGTGTTTTTTAATTACATTGTACTGTTCTTATAATATTTATTTTACTACTAGTTATATTTGTATAGTTACAATCTACAAAACTTTATTTTAACTTTTTCAAAGCTGTTCATTAGTAGTTCCGAGTGATTATATACTTGATTTCCATGTTGAACAATATCAAAGTTAATACTAATAATTCAAAATGCGGGATTATAACATTGATCACTATAACAGATGGGGTTGAACATTGATAAAATCGTTCGAGTATGTTTAAAATGAAGAAATAAGTATTCATTATACCATATTTGTATCATAGTCAGACGACAATCCATTAACTCTCACTGGTGCTCCTAATAATTTTCCTGAGTCAGTTTCATCAGGAATATTCATACTCAATATTCTATTACTATTATTGGAATTGTTGTTAGATTCATTAGTTAAAATCGAGTTCAATAAAGGTCTTCTCTTTAGAGTCTTTGATGTTAATGATTTTCTCTTTTTACTTGAGTTTAAAGCGCTCTCTAGTTCATTGAAACTAGCATCTAATTCATCATTATCATTATCATTGTCAATGAAATTTATCTTACTCAATGCATCACTATTCCTATTTGTAATATCGAAACTATCATTTGAATCAGTCATCTCGAAATCTTCCTGACCTCCAGTAGCTTCATCTTTGTTTAGATGATTACCTGAAGGTAATTCCAATTTATCAATACTAATATTTTCAGCTGATTCCGTCGCATATGAACTATCAGCATCTGGAACATCCCATCTTACCTTCTTTGTATGTTTGTTGTTAATCAATGGTTTCGGATCAAATCTAAATGGTGATACAATGTTATTCTTTGAAATTTTTGATTTAGAGGCTATGGAACTTCTGTTATTTGATAATGATATTACTGGAGATAATGAACCATTGTTTATGATACTAGAAGTAACAATTCTTGATTTAGAAGCTGCAAGTTGTCTAATGGGCGAAGTCGGTATGCTGATATTATTTGAAATACCATTGTAGATTGGATTTGAATGAAACTTAGTTGCAAATTTTTCGAATTTATGATCAATTGTCATGATTTCATCCAATAATTCACTCATTTGAATGTTGAATTGGTTAAGATCAACTTTATCGTCTGACTTCAGTTGATCTACCAGGCTGAATAAATTATAAGAAATAAATTTGAAGTTGAAGCTAAAATCCTCGCTCAGTAATAATTTATCAAAAATAATTTCGAAGTTCTGTAAGATTGTCTTTTCCACTGAGTCTTTAATTAATGATAAGATCGAATTTAGTATCAGACTATCAAAATTAGTCCATGTCTCTAATTCAGTTAATTTCCTTACACCATTACTTGTTGAATTTGTGGATAAAATCAAATCAATCTCAGTATCTTGATCAAAATTAGTTTCTAATTCTTTCATCTTAATGGAAATTTTGTCAATCAGATCATAAATTCTTGAATTCAATGTACTCGAATATAATTGGTCATTTTTGGATAGTTGATTAATAATTTGAGTTAACTCCATTCTTTGCATTAACAGTAGTTTTCTTTTACATAATATCAGGGATTTTTTTAGCTTTATAGTTTCGAATTTAGATGAATTAATATTTTGTTTTAAATTTTCAACGAATTCGATAATTCCTATAGATACTCTTTCCTTTTGTAATCTAAATTTACTTAATGCTTGTTCAATAACAACTGATTCCCTTTTCCTCAAT
>JAJMFI010000327.1:0-10405 GCA_030574595.1 Ruyongia chambardii
AGGTGTTGATTTTGAAAAGAAAAGAAATTTTAAAAATTTTCAATCTGCTCTATTAGATCTATATAATGTCTTTGAAAAGAGAGATTCAAAATTTTTCAATGGTAATGAAAAACCAAATCTATTGGATATTATGTTAACTAGTTATTTTGTCATTGTGATGAAATTTGCTAAAGAAGGTATTACAATATATGACGAAATGTTGAAATATCCAAAATTTATTCAACATTCTAAGGACGTTATTAAATATGCACATTAATTATAGAACATTCATCAATCAAAAATCAAATATATACTAATACTTTTGTTATTAATACTGATACTATTACTCTTACTATAATTATAACTATTACAAATTAATCATGTATAATCATAAGTGTATAATATTCAATTTAATTTTTCTTGTAAGTGCCTTATAATCTATATAAATACAAAATGAAAATATAAATCATATACAATAATGTACAAATTAGTCATTTTTATTTTATTCATTGCAATTCCCTCAGCAGGAAAAAAACCAACCGAAACTAAATGGCATTGGCATTAGCTATTTGTTCTTCTCTATTGATTTCTTCAAATGAAAATGGCTGATATTCCTTACCGTCACCTTCAAAAAATTTAGACATGGCTTCAACCCAATGTAATCTTAAAGAATGAAGCATTGCTGATGTACCTTCCATTAAAACCAATATACAAACTGTTAAAACAAACCACATACCGAATAGTAGTACAACTTTAGTTACACTTAAAGGAGTCACTGGACCATCAGCAAAAGCATTACCGATCGTCATTGACCATAAAACTGAAGATAATTGAGCATGAGCCAATGAAAGAGCCCATAGTCTCAAATATGAAGCTGTATGTGAAACACAATTTAAACAGAATTCAATTGTATGTATAACTTGATGAATCATGACATCACCAAATTCAAATGATTCTGGTTCATCAAATTCAGTAATAATAAAATCATGAATTGCATTGGTATCCAAATCATTTTCTAAATGATATTCTAAATGTTCTTCCTGTTCCTCCTTCTTCTTCTCAATATATAATAAATGATTATAGCTATCAAATCCCTTTTCAACAGCTTCTTTATTTAACTGTTTCAATCTCAATGGTTTATAAAGTAATAAGAATGGTACAGCTAACAATGCAGTAAATAATAAAAATTGCTGAATTAAGCCTTGACCTGAATATAATTCATCGTCGATTGAACCAGGAGCTAAAAACATATTGATTAACATATTAAGTAAACCAGGAGCTGGCTTTTCCACAGCAATCCAATCAACACACCATTTATAGACAATGGTAAAAGATAAATATCCAAAAATCAATTGCATAAATATGAAGCCAGCTGCAAAGTTACCCAATATATCAATGTACGAATCTCTGTAAATGTAGTTGACCAATGAGAACATGAATGAGTAAGTCATATGACAATAACCCATCAAGATTGATAATTTCATCTTATATGAATTTGTGAATATTAAGTTATTTTCAGTTCCATGCCAAGCCCAATCTAAACCAATTGGATAAACATGTTTCATTGTAGCTTCAACAGTTTCTCCAACTTGAAAACTTTCAGGCCATTCCCAACCAGAACTGAACAATGACATTGATTTGGAAAAGACATCATTGTATAATAGACCTGTATACATAGAAAAGAAACCCATCAATAAAATAATATAACGACCATTATAAGCCATTTCGAAAATTTCATCCTTTGGTTTTAATGCTAAAGACTTTTCTTTCAGCACTAATGTTAATCCAACTAGAAATACAACAAACCCATGACCTAAATCACCGAACATTATTGCAAACATAAAGGGGAATGTAACAATTGTTGCAAGACCTGGATTAACTTCTTGATAACTTGCAATACCATACGCATCAACAATAGATTGAAATGCTTGAGTGAATTTATTGGTTCTATGATAAGTTGGTGGTTTAGCTCCAAATTTAATTGGTAACTTTGAAAGCATAGCACCATTTGCTGATGGTGTATTTTTCATAACATTGACTGCATAATCAAACTCTGAGGTTGGAATCCAACCTTCACATACTAATCCTGGATATCTCTCTTTAAAGTTATTTAATGTTATGTATACTGATTTCTCCCTCTTTATAGCAATATTCCATGATGGTAATTTATCACTTATTAAATGTAGTTCAACTTGTAGTGTACTCTGATTTGATCTAACAACAGTCTGTATATCACGAATTTCATTGTTGATTATTTCTAAAGAATGTGAGTATGATTCTAGATCTTGATTGATATCATCAAAAACAACACCATTCAATGAATCAACAATCTTTCGAACTTTTGATAATAGGACTTGACCATGTGTAAAGACAATGAAAACGTCCTTATTCACTTCTCTATCAGTTCCTATATCATAAATCGGTTCTTCAATTGGGGCATGGTTAAAGTACAAATTACCTCTTAAAGTTCTCCATAAGATCTTATTTAAGATTTCAACGTTTTGTCTTGGTAATGAGCCAATCACGTAGTGCATCTCCAGATCATTTAAATTTGATAGTTCAAAAGAATCATCTCTTGGTCCTGCACCAAATCCAGACTCTAAACGATCTTCCTGTGTCAGCAATGGAGAGTTATCAATAGTATCTAGAGATAATCTAATTTGTGTCTGTGATTCAGATGTGAAGAAATATCTTGATTTATTTAATACATGTCTATGTTCTATTAATCTATTTTCTTTTCTTCTTAATTCTTCATATGCATCATCTAACTCCTTGATTCTATTTTCCATTTGATCAGCTTCCTCAACTAAAGAATCGATTGTAGACATATTGCTATTAGCAGTAACAGCAGAATATGGGTTATGTTGATGAATTATTTGTGGTAAAATTGGTAAATCTTTTTGCTTCTCTATCACACTTTGAAAGTATCTTATTTGACGCTCAGTATTATCCAATCTTCTAATATCTTTAACAAAAGTTCTTTGAAATGTATTGACATCCTTATTCATATCCAAAAAATGAATATTACCTAATTCACCCAAGGTTATTACTGTCTCTCTTGCTACTTCAGTGGGTACGTACAATTGTACAAATGACATTTCAGCAGATCCTATAAGAAGGTCATTTTGTGACTCATGTTAGTATAATTTATCACTTGCAAATGTAATATGTGAAGATAATCATTTATATTTGTAAGACCATCTCTCACTAGTTTCATATAATTTAGTTCAAGAGTATAGCAATTAAAATATCTTCCAATATTTTCAATTGGCTAACAACAACTATGATATTTTGTCAAGGAAATGTTTTAAGCGCATTTGTAGGGAACGAAACACCAAACAATTTGGGGATATTTAGCCAACTTCATACTAATAAAATAAAAGGAACAAACATACTGAAAATAGCTTCATCATAACTCATATTTGTATATTGATTGTGTATGAGTTATCAATAAAAGGAATTGAAGGAACGATGCTTTAGGAAGCGACTTTGATTGTGTCTGTGATAACAGATTTGGTTGTATGTTGTATTTTGTTCAGTTTTCGATTCAATTTTGGGTTTTTTCTATTCCCAAAAAAAATAAAAAAAATAAATAAAAAAAAAATAATAATAAAAAAAAAATAATAATAAAAAAAAAATAATAAAAAAAAAGAACACATAACTAGATTTTTACTAAGCACTGGTGTTCGGGTGTTTACATGACGTCATTGGTCTAATATGAATCTTGTTAAAGTTCCTTTATACATTGGTAAATATCTAGTATACTGACCAGCATTTAGGGCCCAAATAGATCTTCCATATCACGAAATATGTCTCTTAAAAACTTATCACCAGTGTTATCCAAAAATTCCCATAATGAAGTATCCGTATCGTTAATTCTATTACCGTTAATACCATTTATATTTAGCTGATCATAATTATTATCGCTTGAAAATCTATTAAATTGATTGTGTTGTCCCATTTCACCCATTGGTGATGTAAATGGTGGATTCAATATATCATTCAGTTGTGTTTTCTTATTACTATTACCATCATTTAATGTTGAAGGTCCGTTGAATTGATCTAATTCATATCCAAGGTATTGATCAATGCCAATACTACCTTCATTTAATACACCATTAAACTGAACATTATTAGCAGAGTAATTGGTATTACCATTATCATTGTTACTGCTATTATTAGTGGTATTAATTGATCCTGATCCATTGTTCTCAAAACTTTCTTCTAATTTCATTAAGACAACATTAGATAGTCTATCAAATGAATCTCTAAATATAGAAGCTGATGGAAATCTTTCTGCAAAGACATATAGTATGGAAGAACAAGCTGTAACAGTATCATAAATCAACCCTCTTCTTTTCCATTCTAAAACTTTTACAGATTGATCAATCCATAAACAGTACAAGAATGATAAGCCAGCAACAAACACGCAATGCATTGCTAGCCATGTATAGCCTAATTTACCTTTTGCATGTAAGTCTTTATAATTCATACAAACACCAGAGGCAGATTGTGTAAAGACTTTAAACCATTCAATTGTTCTTGCCGGTGTTTTCTCTCTCAACTTTGAAATTTCAGCTAATGCAGGTCTTAGTAATAATATCATTGAATTGTGGTAACTAATAGCACACCAATCAGAAGTTTCAAAAGTACTTGCCGATTGGAAATGAGATTTTGCTGGAAATGTAGAAACCCAATTGTTTAATTCAAGAACAATTTGAACTCTAGTAGAATCAATGTCATCTGGTCTATCAATGATTTGAACTGGTTTGTAAACAAAAGTACAAATACTCGATTGTATTCTTCTTAATCTAATAACATGCGAAGAAACAGCGAATTCTGGGTTATCCTTTGGAACTGGTACATCAATATCAATATCCGCTATACTAAATGGTCTACCAAGTACAATACCATTAATACGCTCAATACCATATGCACTCCAAAACATACGTCTTTTCAATTCTTGTAACTCTTGATATTTCTGATTCTCTACTTCATTTAATTTCTTTGTACGATATGGTTCTCTGTGTAGACCGAGAGCAATAGCTGTTCTAATGGCTAATCCAGTGGTTTGCCAAACTGAACTACCATCAGGCATCTTTTGTGAAAACATTGCCAAAATTAAATAGACTTGGACTGTTCTCAAAGAAGTCACCTCTAAAAGACCATCAATGGTCTCAAGTGCCTTACTGTAATACATCTTAGTATAAAATGTAGATGATATATAACTTGAATTTGGCCTATCAGAAATTTGAGAACCAATCGCAAAAATCATGTAGATAAAAAATAATTGATCACACTTAGTTGAACTAAATTTCATAACCTGTTCAAATGCATTAGTAACCCAATCCCAATCCATGAAAGGATACTGTGTTTGAACAGTCTTTTTATAAGATTCGAGATATTTAGTTGCTAATATTAATGATGGTTTCGTGAATGGTGGATCTGATTCTGTAAGTTCTAAATTGTCATTATTCAAACTTTCTATATGGGCAGCATTTATGAAAGTGTTATTAGTCAATTGTGGTGAGTTCAATCTCTTATCGTAGTAATTTATTGAATGTTTGATAGCTTTTGCGATGGAATAAGCGGAACTATTACCAATGTACATTCCTTCAGATGCAACACCTAAGGAAAGAAATCCAACTTCCATTTCAATATCCTTATGTTTTAACCTTGGTGATTCAGTAGTTGTAACTTCTTTTAGATTTCTGACAGATTTTGAGGTATTGTTAATGTTGTTGAGTTTATTATTATTAGTATTGTTTTCAGAAGTAGTTGAAGCGGAAGATGGCTGTTGTTGAAGTTGATATTGAATCTGGGCTTGGGTTTGGTTTTGGTTTTGATTTTGTAAATTATCAATTGGCTCTATTTGTGAGTCAGTACTAGCTGAATCTAAATCTTGGCTAATCGATGAATTTTCTAGTACTAAAGTCGATGCGACTGGTGAAGTTGAGGAAATATTAGACAGTTGAGTTTCTAATTCTTTGACTTTAGTTTCTGAGCAAATCAATTTACTCTTCAAATTTTGAATTGTTTCTTCTAATCTTTGAATGTAATCCCTTGGAATAGTTCGATTGATAGTCAAATTATGAATGGTACATTGAATTCCAGCATGTTCACAACTTGTACAGGTAGGATATTTACCATCACATTTCTTCTTTTTCCTCTTACAGGCTGTACAAGCAGCCATTTGATGTTTACTCCCCTGTCGTCTTCTTATCTTTTGAGGGCTAAGTCTGTTATCTGTGGAGTCAGCTTCTTCACCCATAAGATTATCTTGTTGCTCTATGGTATCACTATACTGTTGCTGATCTTCGGCAGAGCTCTTAACAGTTCCAATTGGTTCTGCTACTGGTTCACTACTATCAACATTCGACGTATCTTTAGCATCCTGAGCCGTATCTTTACCAGATTCGAGAGGTTTCACCCTGAATTTCACCTGTCTGAACTCGATGGGTTTATTTGTTTTCATTGAGAGTAGACTGATTTCAGTGGACATGTTGTTAGTAGTTGTTGATTGTTTATTGTAGTTTGTCGCAATGATATCAATAGCTCACGGTAAGTTTACAGAACTCACAAATCGAGGAATTCTAACGTATAAATAAGGATTGACAGTGTAATTGGCCCAATAGTGAAGACCATGGATATTAACAAAAGTTTTCAACTAGTATGGATGAAGAATTGTGAATTATGACTCGATAGATTGCGGTAAATATCATAGTGTTATCTCTCGTTCCAAATAGCGTTCTCAATAGCTCTGATATTGTGTGTTAAGCAGATCTATTGTGTTTTTAAAATACCAGCACAGATTCTGTCAATTCCCAAAATAGGAAATTTGCAATAGCTTATCTATTATCTTTCCGACAGTAGCACTATCGATATAATTAAACAGGTGCATATTTTTATCTCGAAAAGGTAAACGGTTCAATTTAATTTATGAGTTTAGAGTTCAGATTTGGGAGTCTGAGTTTTATCTATTCAAAAACTCACAAGCCAAGCCAAGTCCATGCTTTGTATAGCTAACACACAATTACCACAATTTTGCTTTAATTTTCAAATAACAAACATGGAAAGGGTTTACATTTAATCCCAATAAAAGCGATATAGAGCAGCCACAAAGATCTATATTGTTAGTATAATGAACTTTTTATGATTCTATATCTGAGGCTCTGTTATAGACTGTTCCATATTTTGATATCTTTTTTTGAGGCTTCGCAAAATCCTCCATATTTGGTAAACTCTATCACCAGGGACTTAGAAGCGCAATTGGTAAGTTTTGAATAATACAAAATAACATAAGATACAGAACAAGTAATTAGATCGTGTATTTACGCTTTTATCTATTTTCTGGCATATAATATTAATCTTTGAGAACTAGTTGCTCCAGTGGCTAACTGCTAAACACTGATATCTATTCAACAACATCTTGGAATTAATTTCAAATAAGACAGACAATAAGTATAGTCGGATATTATACACTTTGATATGTCATTCTTATCTTTTTGATTACAAGTCTGGTGCAACTAAATGCATTGGTATATAGTCTGTAGATAAATTATATAACTAATTGAAGACATCGCATCAGTATAAATACAAGTGACTCAACCCACTTTCTTACACGATTGATTGTAAATGTTACTATACTTTTAGTTCATCACCAGATACGAATCTGTATAAATATTTATTTATAGTATTATATTAATCAAACAATTGAATTAAAGATGGCTCTTGATGAGAAAGATAGAATTGACGTTATAGTCAATGGTAGTGGTGAAGAATCAGTTGATCATGATGAGGTGCTAAACCCAATCTTATCCACAGTCATCTCCCCAGAAGGGAACAAAATTACAATTAGAAGTGATGATGTTGATATGGCTATGGAATATGCTGAAGAATCTAAAGGTTTGGACTTGGATCCAGCATATGAGGCCAAATTACTAAGAAAGATTGACTGGATGATTTTACCTCCAATTGTTGCTTTAATGAGTTGTCAACTGATGGATAAGACTACAAACTCTTATGCTTCTATTATGAATATGAAAGTAGACTTAGATATGACAAGTTATGAATATAGTTGGGTTGGTTCATCATTTTATTTTGGCTATTTAATTGCCCAATATCCTGCTAATTTTTTGTTGCAAAGATTCCCATTATCGAAGACTTTATCTACTGTTGTTGTATTATGGGGTATTATCTTAATGTGTCATGCGGCTTGTAAAAATTCGGCTGGTTTCATTACTGCTCGTGTCTTTCTTGGTATCTGTGAAGCTTTTATGAATCCAAGTTATATTCTATTAACAAGTCAATGGTGGCGTAAAGAAGAACGTAAGTGGTTATCATCTCTCTTTTATCATGTCCATTATATCTAGATTCTTAAAATCAAATGATACTAACAAACGAAAAAACTTGCATTTAGAATTCATGAGAAGTTGTATTTGGTTCGGTTTCCAAGGGTTTGGTACTTTATTAGGTGCAGGTATTGCTTACGGCTTAGCCATTCATAGACCATATACCGATGGTTACTCTTTTGCTTCATGGAGACTTCTTTACATTATTACTGGTATCATTACCATCTTTTTAGGTATAATTAACATGATTCATGTTCCAGATGTTCCAACAAAGGCTTGGTTTTTAAATGATCTTGATAAAAAATATCAAGTTGAAAGAATTAGAAACAATCAACAAGGCTTTGGCTCCCATAAATGGAAAATTAATCAAGTTAAGGAAGCATTTAGAGATGTTACAGTTTATATCTTTTTCTTTTATGGTATGAGTTATGCTATTCCTAACGGTGGTTTCACTAATTTTGGTTCTATCTTATTAAATACAGATTTTGGCTTCTCTGCTACTACAGCTCTATTGATGAATATGCCAGGTGGTGGTATTGATATTATTATTCCTTGGATTGTTGGTTACATAAACTATAAATTCCTAAAAAATAGAAGATTAGTCAGTTGTATCATTGTTAACCTAATAACTGTTGTTGGTATGTGCCTTTTGAATTTCACTCATCATAAAGGTTCTAGATTAACAGGTTACTATACTTTTTATGGTGCTACAGCTGTTATTTCAGGTGTATGTTCTGTAATTTCTTCAAACATTGCTGGTTCTTCCAAAAAAGTTGTTGCAAATTCATTATTCTTGGTTGGTTATAGTGTTGGTAATATTGTAGGTCCACAAACTTTTAAGACATCAGAAGCACCAGATTATGTGTCTGCTAAAGTTGCTATGCTTGTATGTTTCTGTTGTGGTACTATCTTAATTGGTGCCCTCTTTTTAATTTATATCAAGAGAAATAAAGTCAGAGATGCCAAAAGAGCTGAACTAGGTGATAAATATGTTGTTCCTGATAATATTGCCTTTAGTGATCTAACTGATTTTGAAAACCCAGAATTTAGATATTCATTATAGATTAAGCAAGTATCTTCTTTTACTACGAAGAGTTTCTTATATATTTGTGTGTTTTTTTAATTTTTATTGAGTGTCTTTCTATCTATTTATTTATTAGTATATTCAGTCGTTAAGTTTGGTGTGAATCTAACCAAAAATCCCTATCACCAGGGATTTGTAAATACACAGTAAATAAATCACTTTTTGGATTTCTAACCATTAGAATAAATATACGTGTAGTATTTCAACACAAAGAAGTTATATATTAATTATATATTAATAACTGTGATTTTAAATTGAAGCGTCGGCCTTGGGAAATCATGTGCTTCAGCCGATTAGTAATAATATTACAATCTATTTACACTTTAATCAACTGATAAACGTCCTATTATCTTTCAAAAATAAACATCTAAATGATAAAAAAAGATGTTTCAATGTGTATATCCAATAATTATATTATTGTTTTGAAAAAAACGATTTATCTAATTTATGACACTTCTATTATTATTTAGTTTACTATAATCTTATTAATTAATAGTAAAAATTTATCAAAAATTCTTTAAGCTATAAATTATATAAAACTTGTATTTAAAGAAAGCTTTTACTTAAATGAACGCAACAATATTAATCTTTTTACAATTTTTTTCATTATTCTAGTAGATGTTGCAGTATTTAAAAAGCGTATGAGGCAAGTTTAGTTACACTATGAAATCTGACAGCCGGGTTTCGGTGGAATGAAGAAATCAAATAAAATATGAAAACGTACAAGAATATTTAATGCATGTAACTGGAAAAGTTCAATGACTGTAATTGATGAATAAATAGATTACATTAGAGTACGCCGATGTTATCTACTGTCTACTGTCAAATATCAAATATCGAATATCGAATTATAGTTAGCAGCTTCTAATCTTTCTTTAATGTTTTATTGTTTCGACTCGAGTTTGATAGCTCAACTTTCTTTAGTATTTACAGATATATATGATTTATAACAGTGAAGTTTTATTTTAATTAGTTCTGATTGATATACTAG
>JAJMFI010000328.1:0-10397 GCA_030574595.1 Ruyongia chambardii
ATTATACATTTAAAACAGACTTTTATTCAATAAAGCTTGCATTATAATAATTTTGGTATTCCAAGTCTTGAATTTGATTTAAAAGACATATGGAATTAGGAAAGCTCTCTTGGTATAACCATATTTCTTGTTCTTTTGTTGAGCCCAGATGTACATTTGTGAGGCACCAACAATTATAAAGATTAAAGTAAAGACATTTAGATTCATTAAAAAGATAGCAATCCAACCATAAATTTCAAAAGTATAATTTGGAGCAATAAATAGTTCGAAGAAACCACCCTTAGGAACTTCTCTTGGTCTATTTCTCTTTATTGTTTTATCACCTAATAATCTTAATTGAATATGTGAAACACCATTGAAGGTTTCAAAAAAGATCCAGGCGTACGTTAGATAAGAAATTGGGATAGGAACCTTAAAAAACTCCAAATTACCAATTCCACCATACATAAAAATTAAAGATGAACCCAACAACCAATAATGAGCACAGTTCTTGAATAGATTAAATAACGGCATTGTAGCATTAGAGAACGAATGAATGAATATGTTTTCTACTTCTCTCTTAAAATAATGAATCAAATTCAATTTATAAATCAAATTATAAGCAGCTGGTTCACCAAAGAACTTATACCCTAAAAAATGGAATAAGATTGGACCAAAATATTCAATTAAATATACTAATCTATAGCCAATTTGTGGACCGAGGTCCTTGATTAAAAGTTCTTCACCTTCTTTTAAATCAGAATCATTATTAATAACCTTCTTTTCAGCATTAGTGATTCTTAATCTGTTGGAATTGATCTTGTTCTTTTGAGAAACTGAGTACAGAAGTTCTTCATAAGTGTCAACAGTGTACTCATCAGACTTTATAGATTTAGATCTTGAACTAATTCTAACGGAAACCATTCTAATTGGTGGCTATTAGCTAATTGCTTTCTTAAATATGGTGCTCAACTAATTGAGTTGTTGTAGTTTTGTTATTTTTTATTTATTTTTTTTGTTCGTGCTTATTATTGATCCAAATAAAGTAATTTCCTAATCCGTTAATTCTATAAACTAGAATGAATGAATCTTCATATAATAGACAAGTTCATAATATTTCTACAATCTGATTTCAAAACAAAATTTGAGTATTGGAATTTCGAATCTTTTAGATACCCTATACCCTATTACTATATATCACTATCATAGAATGCAAAAAAAAAAAAAAATTCTCATTAATCTGACATGATTTTAAATCATATAATTTTACTGTTGCTTTAACCCATTAACATATTCCTCCAATTTCTTCCAATTCTCCTTTCTTTCAGTCTCTTTATTTCTATATTCTTGGATTGATTGATGATATAACAGTGTGCATTGGTCATAAAGTTCTGGATTTGATTCCATAAAGATCTTCAAAGCATTGTAAGCTAATGAATGTATTGATCTATTCCAATTAGCATTTGATTCGTCATAAAAGTCCATATCATCCTCTTCAGTTTGCCCTAACCCATCCATTCCATCTCCTATCAAATCTTCATCTCTGTTATATAAGCTATTCATGTTATTGTTCATCTTAGTGCTTGATGATATTTCATATAATGGTGGGAAGATAATTGGTAGTAATACTTCTGAGTTTTCACTTATCAGATTTAAGAAGTATTCACTTTGAAAGAAGCTCAATACTTTTTCAGATACTTGGAAGTTTGTTGACTTGATACATTTAGATAATTGAATGAATAACGGGATTTCAATTTTAATAAATTCTAATGGTTCAATTATTTCACAAATATCCTCAATCTCATTCAAAAACATTAGTTCCTTTGGTGAATTGGTCTTTGGCCAAATCTTAATAAGGCCGATTACAACATCTTCAGTTAGTGATGGGTCCTTTTCCAAAAATTGTACCACACAATAGGCCAATTGTGGATGATAGATTGATAAGGCTCTAGTTTTATGCAAAGGTAATAGAACTTTGATCAAGAAAATTTTATGTTCATCTTTCAATGGAACTGCAAATCCATTAATAATTGAACCTAAAATTTCTAATAATTCAGCAATACCATTGAACTTCCCTGTTTCATAAACGAATTGTAAAAATATATTGTTTATAGATCTTCTTATAAAAGATCTCAATGATAAGAATTTACCATAGATTCTGTGCAATGTTGTCTTTAAACAATCTCTTTCTTTTGGATCCTCTGAATCAAACAATTCTAGTAATTTTAAGACAAAATCGTGATCAATGTATTGTTTGGCAATTGTATGGTTAAAATCTGGACTTTCAATAAATCTCAAAAAGAATTCATATACAAGTTCCATATGAGGCCAGGAAATTTCGTTAATTGGCTCATCTTCATCTGGATCAAATAAATCACCGCTAGGGTTTACAGGTGGAGATAATGGTCTTAATAAGTTATTTTTAAACATACCAATGATTTCTTTATAGCATTCATCTGTGAATTGAAATCGATTTGTTGAAATAAAGTCAATTAATTCCGATAAAGTGATTCTTTTGATTTCTTTACCTCTTAAGTCATCAGAAGGGTCATTAAAATTAAACATAATATTACATTGTTTAATCTTCAATAAGAATAAATCCAATTTCTTATCATTAGATACTTCATTAAATGAAGGGGTTTTAATGATTTCTGTGGTCGAAGCAGCAATAAATCTTGAGGATGAGTGTCTCTTTGGAGATTTAATTAAATCAATGTCCTGCTCCATTAATCTTTCGAAAGAATGTGAAGCCTTTGGAATAATTGGTTCATGATCAAATTGAGGAGTTATCAAAGTTGGACTTTGAAGGCCAGCAGCTTGATATGGATCTTGAACCTGTTGTATTTGATAATGCTGTTGTAATTGTTGTGCAAGTTGTTGTGGAGTCTGTTGAGTCTGTTGTAATTGATGCTGTTGTTGTAATGCTAATTGATGTTGTTGGACCAATTGTTGTTGTTGATGCTGGTGAGCCAATTGTTGTTGATGTTGGCTTTGTAAATGTTGTTGATGTTGCTGTAATTGTTGCTGAGCAAGCTGTTGTTTTACTTGCTCTTCATGTTGATTCAATCGTTGTTGTAGGTTATTGTTACTATTATTTGCAATGGTGTTGGTATTTCCATTGCTGCTTAAAGGGGGTGTTGAAACATTAATAGTTGGTGTAGTTGGTGTCTTTAACGAGGAAGGAGAAGGAGTGTTTCTATCAATTCCTGCTGGAGAGGATGGTGATGATTTTGTAGATGATGCTTTAGAACTTGTCGAACCCTTTTTCTCTTTAGCCTTGTCCTTTTCTTTTTCCTTGTCCTTATCGTCTTTTGAAGATGTCTTTTTCGAAGTTGAGGATGTTGATCCAGAGGCAGAGTTTGGGGAATTTGTAGGATTATTGCCAGCAGTAGACCCAGCACCTGTGCTAGTAGTAGTACCTGATGGTGTCTTTTCATTGCTACTCTTTCTGGAAAGCCTTTGCTTGAAACCTTTCATCATCTTAAGCAATTGAAGTTATTGTGTGATGATGTATTTTGCTGTTATTTTATGGAGTGTTTGTTTGTTGATAAGTGGTTTCAAAACAAACAATCAACCTCGTCGAAAATTTAGGAGACGACTTTTGAGAGAAGACGGGTAATGGCGGTACGGTATATGCGCAGAAAGTGTCGGTACGTTTCATTTTGTACTAATATATTAGTAGTGTTATTAACAAGTAGCAATATCAATTACCAATCAATAATTACTTTGACTATTTTAGTCAAGAATCAATTATCAATATGAGTTATTTGAATGTTTATTATTAGTTTGGATTACCTAAATTAGTTATAAATATCTATATAGTAAACAACTAATAGCTCTGTTCATTTGTAAACAGTGTCTAAGATTGGTCTCTTTTCTGGAACTGTAATCAAACCTGCACCTTCCTTTAATCTGAATTGAACAACCTTCATTAATTCATAAATGATATCAAGTGTTGGTGTTTCAACTTTTAATTCTCTTGCAACAACTAGCAAATTACCTAATATAACTTGTAATTCCACTGGATTACCCTTTCTAGCATCAACAAGCATTGATGGTGAAAACCAATCACCATCATCAGAATGAACAACTGCATTGACAATATCTTCTGGTAATTCAACACCATCTGCCTTAGCAATTTTAACAACTTCATGCATTGCTGGGATAGAAACTGCTTCAAGACCACCTGACAATAATAATCTACCAGTATCAACGCCAGTCAATGCGGCAACTGTGTTTAATGTTGCATTATAGACTAATTTCCTATATCTATACCATTTTGCATCAGGGAAATAAGTACAATTATTTTTATCATTTTTGTATAGACTTATAAATTCCTTTGTCTTTTCTTCTTGATATTCCTTTGATAAATTTGGATTTTCAAAATATGAGATCAAAGTTTTGTCATTTTGAGTTTGAATGATTTTACCTTGATGATTATGAGAACCAATATGAGAAACACCTGATATACAAACATTTTTTGGATATTTGTTAATGAATGGTCTACCAATATCAAATCCATTTTGCATTAATACAATAGTAGTCTTTTCTGAAGTAATAACTGGCTCTACCAAATCTTCTAGTTTAACAATATCAGGTAAATTTTTAGTAGAAATAATTACAAAATCATAGATAAGACCAGTTTTAACAGCATCTACCACATTAGCATAAATATTATCAGGTTTCCAACCTTTAATTGAACCATAATCACACGATTCAATGTCATAACCATCATTAGAGACTTTTTCATAATCACGGCGAACGACTAATGATATAGATGCCTTTCCTACATATGATATACCATATGCCACAATAGTACCAACACCACCTGCACCGATCAAAAGAATATTTGGTTTGGACATTTATATATAAATGTAATATATTAATATGTTAATAAATTATCTTATCTATGGAGAGAAAAACGTTTCAACTATTGATTATTGATTATTGGTACTAGACGTTCAGTATAGTGCAACAATTGATTTTAAAAGTTATGTATTAAAAATTTGTGTATTAACAAACGTTAACAGCCATAGTGCAAAGTATTTATAATTTTATTTTATAATCTAGTGTTAACAAGTCAAAAGTCAAACCTCCTTTTCAAGCCAATCAACACTGTTCTTGATTAACCACCATTTTTCAAAAGCGAATCTTTCCTCTAAATAACTGTTACTCTCACCTAAATGATTCACTTGAATAATTTATTGAATAGCGATCTACTTACTACTCTAATCAGTAATCACTAATCTCTTGTTATCTATATCTATTGATGGCATCTCCACCCTCTCCACCATCGTCTCTTTCCGTAAGTTGACCGCACAGATCAAATCACACTTGTTTCTCGGATATACACGGCTATTAAACGTCTTTCTAAGGTTAAAGGTGACTCAGAAAAAAAATAAGAAGATACAAAGATCAAAGCTTGGTGGTTCTTGTTAATAGTACAAATATCGTATATTTCCTGACTGCTTTTGTTTTATCAATTCCAGTAATATCTGTACATAATCTTTTAATAAATTACTGAGATAATTAACAAAAATTGCAGCATTTTCTAAATATAAAATTTTAATAATTTTGAAAAGTCAACATGCCATTAGATCTATCTCATCTACTTTCCATCGAAGCTAAGTCAAGATCACCTTCCAAATTAAAGGCCATCTCACAATATAAAAAGCCAGATATTGCATTTCTAGCTGCTGGTCTACCATTACCTCAATGTTTTGCTTGGGAATCCTTTTCTGCTAAGACTAGAAAGGCTCCATTTGTTGGTGGTTTATCTGCCTCTTCTACTGAGGAAACTGAATTAAATATAACAATTGATGATTCAGAACTTGATTTCCCAATTTCTCAAGCTCTACAATATGGTGCTGCTACTGGTCCTTCTCAATTAGTAAATTTTATCAAGGAACATACTAAATTGATTCATAAAATTGGACATGATGATTGGGATTTAATTCCATCTGTTGGGTCAACCCAATCTTGGGAAGCCTGTTTAAGAACATTTTGTGATAGAGGTGATTCAATTCTTGTAGAAAAATATGCATTCACTTCTGCTTTAGAAACTGCTTTACCAAAGGGTATAAAATTAGTTCCAATGGCCTTAGATCAATTTGGTATTATTCCTGAAAGTTTAGAGACTCAATTATCAAATTGGTCTAAAGATAGAAAATTACCAAAATTGATCTATACTGTTCCAACTGGTCAGAATCCAACTGGTTCTTCAATCTCTGCTGAGAGAAGAAAGGCAATTTATGATATTGCTTCAAAATATGATATAATAATCATTGAAGATGAACCTTATTATTTCTTACAATTAGATGAATATGAAAGACCAGCTATTGATTCTCCAAAGAGACAAAAGACAACAGAATCTTCTCTTTCTAATCAAGAGTTTATCGATTCATTAGTACCATCATTTTTAACATATGATACTGATGGAAGAGTTATAAGATTAGATTCATTTTCTAAAGTTCTTGCACCAGGTTGTCGTATAGGTTGGATTGTGGGTCAAACAAAATTAATTGAAAGATTTGTTAGAGATCATGAAACTTCAATTCAAACTCCATCTGGTTTCTCAAGTGGTATTGTTTATGAAACTTTAAATCAATGGGGTCATGATGGTTATTTAGAGTGGTTAAAGGCCCTAAGAGCTGAATATACTTGGAAAAGAGATGTTGCCATTGATGCCTGTTACAAATATTTACCATTTGAAATTTCATCTATTAATGTTCCAAAGGCTGGTATGTTTTTCATTATCTCAGTTGAAACATCAAAACATCCAGAATTTACTACTAAATATAATAATGATCCAATTGCAATTGAAACTGCCATCTATCATAAGGCAATTGAAAATAAAACAATTTTAGCACCTGGTTCTTGGTTTGAAGTTCCTGATGAGATTCCAACAGCTTCAAGTACTTCAATTTTTTTCAGAGGTACTTTTGCTGCTACAGATGAACCTACTTTAGAAATTGGTCTTGAAAGATTTGCTAATGCCATTAAAGAAGTCTTTGGCTTATAAGTTCATAAAATTATTGTTGCATATAATAAATTTTTAGATCATATAGATATATAGAATATTCCAAAAAATAGAAACTACATTCATTGTTATTATTTATATTTTGTATGAATTGATTATATATGTATATATAGTAAGCTATTAAATTACAATTGATGAATTGGTTATTATGTCTATTACTAAGAAGAAGAAAATATAGTATAAATTTAATTAAACTTTATTTTCACCTTTTTCCTTAGCACTTCTTAATCTAATTCTTAAACCATCAGCTTTGAATTCATCCTCTGGTAATTGTCTTGCAACTAAACCAGTATAGAAATGATCAATCATAGTAACAACATCCCATACAGGTAAACCCGTGGCAGCTTGAATACTCTTTGAAGTTGGTGGCATCTGTGTACATTCCAAGACAAATGCACCTATAGTAGGTTCTTCCTTTAGAGTCATTTTAGCCAATGTAACTAATTCTTTAACTAATTCTTCATGAATATATGATTCACCATCAATGATTAATTTTTTTAAATGACCATCATTTGAACAACCACGAATGACCAATCTATTTTCAATTATTTCATCAGAGATTCCAACACCTTTAAAATGGAAATTAGTTAATGAAGATGCATCAAATGTTAAAATTGCAATTTTTTTCTTTGGACTAATAACACTTGCAACAAATGGAACTTGTAATAATGAAGAACTAGCAATTGGAATATTTGTTTGAAATGATAATTTTGATTGTAATTGAGCAAGAAATCCACATGATGTAATTACACCAATGGCACCTTTAGCCTCTAATCTATTAACTGCATCAACAAAATTTTGAATAAATTCATCTGTAAATTTACCGTTAAATACAATGTTTTGAACAGTACCATCTTTAACCGTTTCATGAACCAATGGAAATGGGAAAGATAATTCATTTAATGGATCCCCTGGAGGACGATGAATATCATCTGTATAATCTAAGCATAGAGCACCTAATGGTGGTAATTCATTTCTTGGTGGATATTTGGACATATTATGTTAAAACTTATTCTTATCACTAGTGATAAACAGTAGATGAATCTATTGATTATACTATAACAAATACTAACTCATATCATAATATTTCAAGAAAAGCAGAGTAACCAAGATCTTTATATAAGAATTGTTCAATACTTATTTTGTATCTAATTGAAAGTATCTTGGAAAGAATCTTAATCTTATTCCATATCAATTATCTGTCGTAACCTACCGCACTAATCGCAATCACATATTGAAGCGTCTCTTTCCTACTCAGTTTCCACTTTTGTAAAAAAAAAAAGACATCCACACCTGGACCTGGAAATACCGGGGGTTTTGCAATCATCTCGGAGATTCACTCTCTTTTTTTAATCAGCCATATTTAATTGTAATTGTAAGTGTATTTGATTATAAGTAGAATTAGATATAGATAGATATAAAGGTAGAAGACAAAGGAAGGATTCTCATTTTTCGGAAGAATAAACGTCATTCATTTATTTAATTTTAATTTATCATTTCAATCAATAAGAAACAATAAGTAGTTTGTTATAGTATATATACTATTGTTACAACTACTACTACTACTACTACTACTACTAAGTTCATAGAGGGTATTATTACTGAATATAATCAGATACTATTGTTAAGTGTAACCACTAAACTAATTCTTGGCTTCTTTGCATAATTAAAAGCTTGATCGGCTTACTTATGTCATTTAACGTTGTCAAAACTTTTCTCAAATTACTCATTATATATTTAGTTAGTTACTCAAATTTTTTATTTTTGGTGCGCACGCGCAATTGGTATGATCAATTTTATCTATCATTTGGAGTTTTAATTTATCTTTTATTGGAAACGTTAAATTAAACTTAACTTATTCTAACCATATTATATTTAAAGGTTATTTGATATATATCTTTAAAGAGAATTCTTATCATTACAATAGATTCATAATAATCATATTTATTATTACCAACTATTAATACTCATCTCACAAGACTTTTGGGAACTTTTTTTTTTTTCTATCTACTCTTTATACAAATTATTAAATAGTGGAAACGATATTTATTTATTTAACTCAATTCAATTCATACTAAAATCTTGTTTGTCATAATGGCAATTCAAGTTTCTAGTAAAGATTCTAATTCTAAGGAACCAATAAATGCAGTACAGGAACATCAGGATTATATACAGCAACAAGGTTTATCAAATGAAGATCTGGAAAAATTACAACAAAGAGAAATCTTAGAAGGTATGGATAATAGTTCAACTACTAGTAAAGTCCTATATGGTAATCTTTTAAATGATTTTGAAATTGATGATGATGGTCTATTAATGTTTACTGAAAAATCATTAAAGAAACCAGGTAATTGGACACTTAAGAAAAAGATATTACATACAATGGTCTATGGTTTAACAACATATTGTGCTCAAATGAATTCAACAACAATGTCTTCACCAAGATTATCAACTTTATTAAATAATGAATTTGGTATAGATAGAGAAGTCTCTGTATTAGTTACAACGTTATTTATATTAGGTATTGCTATAGGTCCAATGATCTTTGCTCCAATTAGTGAAGTATTTGGACGTAAAATTGGTGTATTTATTCCATTCTTATTATCTGCACTATTTTGCTTTACAACTGCAATTTCTTATAATGTTCCAGGTTTAATGATTTCAAGATTCTTATGCGGTGCCTTCTCTGGTGCTCCCCTTGTTAGTTCTGGTGGTGTTCTATCAGATATTTTCCCTCATGCTGGTATAAGAGGTATGTTCTTTGGATTTTATGCATTATTTGTTTCATTAGGTCCAAGTACTGGTCCAATAATTTCTTCTCTATTGATGTATAGTGAGGATAAGGATGCCGCTTGGAGAATTCCTCAATATTTTACAGGTTTATTAAGTTTAGCACTATTTCTTATTGGTGAAATTTTCTTAGATGAAACTTATCCTGCCACCATTTTAGCAGCAGAGGCAAAACGGTTAAGAATAACTACAGGTGATTGGAAAATTCATTGTAAACATGATATGATGAGAGTTGATTTTAAAGCTATAGTAAGTGTTCATTTGGTAAGACCATTTGCCATGTTATTTACGCCCATTGTCTTTGTTATTGTATTATTTGCTAGTTATGTCTTTGGTCTATTTTATCTAATCATCACTACAATGCCACATGTATTTACTGTAGAGAAGGGTTGGGAAGGTACTGTATCAACCTTACCAAGTATTGCACTATTATTAGGTTGTAACATTGGTTGTTTCATCAATATGCTTTGGTCATTAAAATATAATCAAGCTTATATTAAAAATGGTAATAAACCAGTTCCTGAAATGAGATTCCCAATAATGATGCTAATTTCATGGTTAATGCCAGCTGGTATCTTTGTATTTGCTT
>JAJMFI010000329.1:0-10383 GCA_030574595.1 Ruyongia chambardii
TTGCACCTGAAGTTTTGAATCCAAATGGTAGAAAGTATTCAAAGAATATAGATCTTTGGTCATCTGGTGTATTATTGTATGTTTGTTTAGTAGGGTTCCCTCCTTTCAGTGATGAACTAGGACCTCCATCAATGAAAGATCAAATATTACAAGGTAAATATGCATTTTATTCTCCATATTTTGATAATATTGATGATTCAGCTTTAGATTTAATTTCAAAATTATTAGTTATTGATCCAGATCAAAGATACACTATTGATCAATCAATTAATCATGTATGGTTTGATGAAACTAAACAATTTGATTCTCCATTACAAGTTGAAAGATCCCCCTTAAAATCAAAAATGCCTCAAACTTATTCAGAATTGTCTGTTCTAGGTAACAAGGGCCAAACTTAAAGACTGTATAATTTTTTTTTTCTAAAACATTATCCTCACTACTATTACTTTTACAACCATTATGCATTAAAATAGAATAAGATATACTAAAACTCAAAAGTAGAAACCCGAACACCACTTCAAATACTTCAAAATCTATGAGCAAAAACTCAATCTATTCTTGTATAGCTGAAAACGATCAGTATAACATATAAGTGATTTTCATTATGATTAAGACTAGATATGCAGCAATTAGCAACAATTCTTCAAAAAATATCATACGGTTATATTCTTCAACTTTGCCACCTTTAAGTGACCCAGTTAAAACCACTGATACAGTTAAAAATAATACTTCAACATTACCACCAACACATCCACAAAAACCATTACCAGCAAATGAAAAGATTCAATTTGCCACTAATAGTATTAAAGATATATTTGATGGATTTTTAACTACAGCTGAAAACTTTGAAAAGATTGATACAAAACCAATATTTAAAGAACCAAAAAAATTTATAGATTTAAACACATTTCATAGAAACCAAGTTGAAGAAGATGTTTTAAAATTAATGAAAAAAGACTGGAACAATATGACTGATGATGCTAAAAGATTAGCATATTTCATATCATATGGTAATTATGGTCTGAGGGAAGATTTGGATGATACTGAGATTCCACAAGATTTACCATTCTATCTACCAACAGAAATTCAAACTTCTAATCCAGATCGTTATACTGTTATTCATAAATTAAAACCAGAAGTTGATTTGATGCAAGTTTCGGAAAAGAGAAGAGAAGATTATAGACAACAAACAAGAAGGTTTGATCCCGTTTCAAAGGTCATTGTTTATTCAGCAGCTTTAATAATGTTAATTGCTCTTTATAGAGATAAATATATAGGAGATGATAGTTTGGAATTAATTCCTGAAAGTCCTCTAATGATTGCTGATATGAAACGTTTAGAAGAGGATGCTCTTAAGGTTGAAAAGGAAAAAGAGGAACAGAAAAAAAACAAATCTAGAAGATGGTATTATTTATGGTTAAAGTAATAAGTTTTACTGTTAATAAGATAGATATGTATAGTTAATAGTTCTTGTAAATAGATTATTTTTTTTTATTAACATGCGAAAAACAAGTACTACTAGACAATAAGTTATAATTGTTTATATAGATCTCCTGTATATTAAAAGAGATAGTAGAAGTTAATAAAGGAAGTCTACCTAGTTCACTTCAGTATGCAAAGATAAGGGGAGGAATGCCGTTGAAGCATAGTGATGTGCCACTTTTATATTTTCAAAAGTTCTGAAAAGATTGTCCAACAATAGGAACATATTGTTAGATAATGATAATCAAAGCAAATACACTTCAGTATTAAATATTGAAAAGTCATATGGAATCAAAGTAGTAAATAAAAAACATACAAGAAAGGGTATAAAATGATATTCAAAAGCTAAAATGGAAAGAAAAGAACTAGAAATTAAAAGATAAAATAAGGAAATAAAGAAAAAAAAAAAGAAAAAAAGAAACACATAAGATCAATAATCCTTCAATAGGTTAAAGTGTTCCGAATGCAATTAATAATATTTGAAGTAAAAGAAAATAAGAGACGACTCAATAGAATAATCGCTAAATATTAGATAGCATGTTATATTTGAACAGCTAATCAATACGATTCCATCTGTTTAGTGTATTTAGCAGTATCTAATTAAAGTAGGTAACTTATTCGTGATCAATATCTTCATCTTCAATTTCGTTATCATCATCATCATCATCATCATCATCATCATCATCATCTCCCTCTTCATCCAGTAGATCATCAGCCCAACTTTGTTCCACGGTTTCTCTGACTCTTTTAGTATATTGTGAACTATGATCTTTATAAAGATTAGCAGCTTCAACATTAGCAGGTGATGAAATATTTGGATCATTTAATAATGATTGTACTGATGTTAAGATTGATGCAACGTCAAAAGTTGGAGACCATCTATTTTGTAAAATATCAAGACATAAATCACCAGTATTGTATACATTTGGATGAAACATCTTACTTAAAAATTTAACTTTTGGTGGTTTATTTGGATATTGTTCATCAAAGTCTAATATCAATCTAAAAGTACCATCTTCAAATGGTGTATCTGTTGGACCAATAATAATAGCATTCCATTGCATGACGTTATCAGATAAAGGTGATGCTGAGACTCCATCAGGTGGATCTTGTTGAATACGCTAATAATAAGTAATGAAGATTAATTTGTTAGTAATTTATTATATATGATTTAACCATCATCATCATTTCCTCTTCTTCTTCTTGTCCTTGTTTCTTTGAATCATCTCTTTCAATAATTATCAATAACATAATAACTATATCTAAGATACATACACAATAAGGTCAAAATAAAAAATATAAAATTGAAGATCAGAAGCAATTGATTCAATGATACTAATAAATCTTTACAAAAGAACATTTTCAAAAGATTGTAATGGATCAAGAGTAATACTTACTTTAAGATCTCTCATGAGTCTTCTTCTAGCAGGAGTAGACATATTGATATTGAGGTGGTTATTATTGAAGATTTAATAACTAGTGATTGTTATTTCTGTGAATTGTTTACTAATTTCAAGAAAAGAGCTATGTTCTTGTTTTGTAATTCCTAGTCCTTGAATACAAAAGAAATCTCGAATAAGTCAAATAAAACTCAAGCAGTGTAATATACTAGAATATAAAGAGTGATTATATAAATCTGCCTTTCAAAAGACTTTAAGTGCTCTTCCAAATTCTATATTTTTTTTTTAAAGAATTGATTACTAACAGATTTCGCCACTGAAAAATACTGATAGATTTACAAATTGATGTTTTTGATAAATAATATGCTTACTTACAATGTGTAGAATATATAAATAAGATACGTTTATATTACTAATTAACTTCTTTGGTTGACACAATTGTCTATAGATCGATACCATACGAATGAATGTCAAGGCTGACAATGTAATTGATATACATAATTTTTGCCACAAACTGATAAACCCGAATGATATAATTAGTAATATTTGTAGTAGTCATATTTATACTAGTACGACTAATTAAAGAACAAAATATGATAATTATACATAAGTTACAGCACATATTTCATTACTGATTATTATAAACATAATAGAACCCTTCCCCTACAAGTAATCATTTATTAATATTGTCAATTCCAATGAGTTGGTATTAGAATAAAAGAAATATTAATTACTAATCGGTTTAGCTTTTACTAATGAAAGCAGCTTCTAGAAACCCTGAAAAAGTTAGAAAAAAAAATATAAAATGAAAACGAACGTCCAATTTCTTTAGATCCCCTTTCATATTTGATTCTATAGTATTAATATTTAATATTTCAAGTCCTATAAACTTAACAATGGTCTCCGTTATCACTACTGAACAAGAATTCCAACAAGCTATTGCCTTAGATAAATTAGTCGTCGTTGACTTCTTTGCTGTCTGGTGTGGTCCATGTAAAATGTATGTTTGAAAATCCAACTTTTTGAATTGGTTTTTGATAATGAATGAATGATTGTATATCATTCCTGGGGAGAAGCGCTTCAAATAATCAATATTATATTTATTTGAAATACCTTTGAAATAATTCAATTATTTATTCTTCCCATATAAAAACAAAGGAAGAGTATCATTCATTATCAATTTCCTTTCCATTTTTTAACCTTATTAATACGGAAGTATATAATACTAACAAACACAATAATTATTAATCAGGATTGCTCCAATCTTAGAAAAGTTCTCTGCTCAATATACCGATGTTGCTTTCTACAAGGTTGATGTTGATCAATTAGGTGCTGTTGCCCAACAACAAGAAGTTTCTGCTATGCCAACTATTATCTTTTATAAGTCTGGTAAGGTTGTTGATAAAATTGTTGGTGCTAATCCAAATGCTATTAAGCAAAAATTAGTTGCCTTAGCTTAAATTATTTAATTTAATCATATAAAAACAATTAATTATGTATATTGCTTATCTATCACTATATTTATGAATAGTCTTTTAATACAAATTGTAGTCAAATATTAAACAATAATAATATGTACCGAACCTACCAATTGGTACATAGTATACAGATTGAGTAATACAAAATCCCCCAAATCAAATCTCGAGAGTCAGGGTAACTGTCTAAATTATTAACACCAGCCACATGCTACATACTAATTTTAAATAAACCAAAAAAAAAAATCTTCAAAATAAACAAAAAAAAAAACAATAATAAAAACAAAAATACAAAAACCAAAATTAAAAGCAAAAACCCTAACACATACTCATCAGAACACCAAACAACTAGATAAGCATCATACAATGAGTGATAACAACATTAACGTTAGTAAGGATGACGAAAATGATAATATTGATAACCAACTTTTGGAGTAAGTATTGGAAATTTGCTCAATGTTCTCTTGGAATTGTTTACACTTTTTTTTATTGCCACTGTATCCTCCTTTTCCTTTGTTGTGATTTGTTTATTAAATGTAAAAAATATATATAGAGAGAGGCATATAAAATGAAAAAGGTAAACAAACTTCAAAGCTAAGAATTTATATATAGTCTCATTATCAAAAATAGAATGATAAATACTAACACTATGACTATCCCTCAATTATAGACAATCAACATTATCATTATTTACCACAATATCCAATGAACCTATGGAATTTTATATTCCTATTAATGAAGATAATAGATTAGAATTAGTTAGTTTAATTCAATCTCATGGTGGTAAAATCTCATCTGATCCAAATAGAGGTTACTTCATTTCTAAATATTCAAGCCCAATTAGAGATATAATTAATCCAAATTTTATCATTGATTCAGTTAATAAAAAATCATTATCTAAAATTAATGATTATAAAGTTTATCAAACTGATGCAATGGCTGCTCATTTAGGTGCATCTAATGCTGATCAAATTGATAATTCTCATATTGGTACTCAAGTTAATGATATTAATGAAAATAATGCAGTTAATGCAGTTGCTGCCATCAATAATAGAACTAATAATTCAAATCCAATGGTTGTTCATGCTCATAGAAAAAATATTCCTCCAAATAAAAATGGGTTTACTGCTGAAGAAGATGAAATTATTCTAGAAGAAGTTAGAAAACATCCTCATAGAAGATCAACTCATAAGTTATTTGATGAAATTGCTACTTTGATTGGTAGACATACTGGTAATTCTGTTAGATATAGATTCAGAACTTTATTGATTGACAGATTAGAATATACCTACGAAATTGATGGTCAAGGAAAATTAATTGTGGATAGTAGTGGTAAACCAGTCATTGCTAAACAATTATCAAAAACTTTAAAATTAAAGTTTAGTGCTGATGATGATTACATTCTATGTAAGGCTGTTAGAGATAGACTAAATGAGACTGAAGTTCCATTAGAGGAAGATCCAAAATCAATTACATTACCTGGTAAATTTTTTGAAGAATTACCTGAAAATCATTCAAAATCATCTTGGAGAGATAGATACAGAAAATTTGCTATACCATTTGGAATTGATAAATTTATTAAACGTTATAATGATCAAAAGGCTAGAGGTGAAATTCCTGTTGAAATGAAGAACTTTACTGGTAAAAATTTACCAAAAAGTTTGAAGAAAAGAAACTCCGAAGCTGCCGCTGCTGCGGCCAATGAAAGTAATAAGAGAGGAATCCAAGATGATGATGCTCTTGGTGAAACTTTAGTTCATCATAATGATCAATTCAAGAGATCAAGAACTGAAAATGACGTCGATGGTCAAAATAATATATTTATCGCTGGTGATAAAAATGAATTAAGTTTGATTGATACAAGTTCAGCTGCTGCTCAAGCATTAGCTGCTACTTCAAATCAAAATGATGATTCTGGTGCCTTTTTAGGTCCAGATTTAGTCACTCGAACTTTCCATCGTTTCCAGCCATTAATACTAGTTGTTAATAAGATCGAAGAAATCGTTAATCGTAAGTATGAAACAGGTGATGCTGAACAATTAATCAATTCATTATACAATGAGGCTGGGATTGAAAAGATGTTTGGAACATTAATCATTACCAGTGTTTGTGGAGATTTAATTTTAATTCCAAAATATATAGAAGAATTTTTGAAAACAAAGCAAAATCCTCCAAAGGATGTTCATGGTATCTGGACACCTACTGATGACGATTATTTGAGAGGCGGAACACAGGAAGGTATGCTGTTTTTGTTAAAGAAACATGGAGAGAAGAGAATTGAGTTAAGAAAGTCCTTCATCCATCGCCAATTGGTTTAAGATTTAAACTGTTCCTTGCCCATTTGTATACTAAATACATTACTACTGTCATATTATTATTCTTATTATTATTCTTATTACTATTACTCTTTTCTATCTTAATAAATGTGTGTTTTTATATTATAATTCTTTAAGTAGCTCCGATTTCCGGTGCTAATGAATTCCGGTTCAGGGATTCGTTTTTTTTCTTTAAAAAAAAAAGAAATCTCGAAAAAGTGAATTAATTTAACAGGTGTAACGAATGCTAAAACTTTAAGGTCAATCCATAATAATATCATATAATGTCTGCTTCTAAGTTGAAAATTCTTGTCCCAATAAAAAGAGTCATTGATTTTGCCATCAAACCAAGAATTAATAAGACCGGTGATGGTATTGAAAAGGCTGGAGCCAAATTTAGTATAAATCCTTTCTGTGACATTGCTGTAGGTATAAAACATTTGTTGTTAAAGATTCAAAGATTATATATTGAGATACTAACATTTATTTAATTGGATTAGGTTGAAGAAGCTGTCAGAATTCGTGAAGGTAATAAAGGTTTAGTTGAAACAATCCATACTGTCTCAATTGGCCCAACTAAGGCTCAAGATATCTTACGTCAAGCTTTGGCCAAGGGTGCTGATACTTCAACTTTAGTTGATGTTGGCGAAGAAGAAATAGAACCATTGACTGTTGCTAAAATATTGAAGTCGGTTGTTGAAAAACAAGGCTCAAATTTGATTATTTTAGGTAAGCAAGCAGTTGATGATGATTCAAATCATACAGGTCAAATGCTAGCTGGTCTATTAAACTGGCCACAAGCTACCAATGCTGCAAAGGTCACCATAAACGGTGATGATTCAGTTACAGTTACCAGAGAAATTGATGGTGGTGAAGAAAGTTTAACTGCTAAATTACCATTGATTATCACTACCGATTTAAGATTAAACGAACCACGTTATACCACATTACCTAATATGATGAAGGCTAAGAAAAAGCCATTAGAAAAGTTAAAATTGAAAGACTTTGAAGTAGATGCTACCAAGAGACTGGAGGTATTGAAAGTAGAAGAACCAGCCTCCCGTACTGCTGGTGTCAAAGTGGCCAATGTTGATGAACTAATTGCTAAACTAAAGGATTTGAAAGCCATTTAAATTTGATGCTCTTTTAATGAAATATAATAAAAAATAAATTTATAACGAATATAATCAGAAACTACATTTTAAAATACACTGTGTGCTAGATTCTGTCCCAATGAATGAACCTGATATTAAAACACACTATATAACAAATGATGCTGAAATATGGGTTTGTAATACTATATTTTGCCGATAGTTTGATCTATAGAACGAAGGAACGAAAATTAATATAGCTTGTTACTTATGTACAGTTCAATGTAGAGTCAATAATTGCTTGTAAACTAAAGTTACCAAGCAGTTAGCAGTTAAATTTCTGTGGCTGATTTAATTGTTAAGTGATCGCTTTTCACATAGCAGTGTTTCGAGATCTTTTTGTAGATCGCATTTTGTGTGCAGCTCCAATTTCCGATTATAAATAAAAACTAGAACCCTTCTAAATTGTAACTTTAAAGGTGATTAGATATAACTGTATAATGTCATCTGCTTTCGATAGATCATTGAGATTTCTTTTGCCGATTATAGAACAATGGGATACAAAGACTAAACCCTTAGTTTTGAGTATCTCTGGGCCTCAGGGCTCTGGTAAATCATATACATCATCTAGACTACTAGAGCACTTAATAAGCTTATCATTCAACGCAATTGTAATCTCAACTGATGATCTATACCTCAAACATGATGATCAAGTTGCTCTTTACCAAAGGACAAATAATCCCTTATTGAGTGGAAGAGGTCTTCCCGGTACTCATGATATCAAAATTGGACTAAATTTGATAGATAAATTAATTAACAAGGAATATGGATTCAAAATTCCAAGTTATGATAAATCAAAATTTAATGGCGAAGGTGATAGAGATGATGAAACAAACTGGAAAGATATTAAAGCTCCGGTTGATATTATAATCATTGAGGGTTGGTTCAATGGATTTCTACCAATTAATGACACTGAAGAATTAAAGGCACAATATCAATCTATACCGTTATTGAAGGAATACTCCTTTGGGAATATTTTACAAATCAATGAAAATTTGAAGGATTATATTAAACTTTGGGATAAATTTGATGCTCAGATTCTATTTACTACTAATGATATAAATTTCGTGTATACCTGGAGAACTCAACAAGAACATGAATTGATAAAAACAAAGGGTACAGGAATGACTGATGAGCAAGTTAGAAAATTTATTGATAGGTATATGGTTGTTTACAAATTATATTTAAAAGATTTTCACGATATCTCAACTCAATTGAAGGTTCCAGACGGTAAAACTCTGAAATTGGAGTTAGATGTCAATAGAGAGATTAAAGAAGCTCTTGTTTTATAATCATTCAGACCAACATGAGCGAAATGCTTCTACTTCAAATCACAGAACTAAGCTGTGGTGATTCATCATGTTTTCCTTCCAAATTTTGATCCGATGAAATGCTTATCACTTCAGTATCTTCAGTTTGGTTAGTTGCTGGTCTGACTAATACTTTGTTACTGTTCGACTTTGATGCTTGTTTCTTTCTCTTCTTTATGGTTTTATCATCTATGTTTATTCCAGTATTATTTAAACCAGTGCTCTTTCTTTTGTTATTGCATCTGAATGTAGTTGTACGAGTCTGAATACTATTTTGGCCAATTGATCTTCTATTTTGTGAAATAATTGGAGCATTGATATCCATTCTTTTATTTTGGGATCTTTCTTCGGTTTTATCTGTAGCTTTCAATGGCGAACTTGGAATTTCTGGATATTGGGAATAATAACAATCTTCTGTGATATATTGTTCTGGCAACAATGAAGCTGTTTGATAAGTGTGATAGTTTCTTGTGAGATCATTACTCATGGTCAAGCTACATTCAGGTGTTACAACTTGAGTGTTATTAACTTTAGGCTCAGTAATGTGGTTCTTGAAGCACACCTGCAATTCATTGAAGGACTCTCTGAATTCATCTCTAAAATCAAATATCTGCTGATTCAATTGTGTATAGTTATCCTTGAAAGTTTTCCTTAATTCCTTAAATATTTTGGAGTGTGAACTGGTAATCAAATCAATTGAGTCATTAAATCTCTTATAATGGTCTGTCTCTATTGTTTTTAAAGATTCAGCCAAATTACTAATTGAGCCTTTGATATTTGTAATGTCTTCAATTAAATCACTAGAAGTTACAGCAAAAGGGTTTTCAGCATATCTTTCAATTGGCTTTACTATATTTTCAAATCTATTGATAGTTGTGGTTGTTCTTGTCAATCTTTTCCTAATTTCTTTAATATCATTTATGATTTCTTTTCTATCATCAGTTTGGAAATTATTGAAAAGTTCTCTTGATTTGAATTCATCAAATATTTGTTTAGTTTCTGTGATACCATTTCTAATAGTTTCTATATCCTCCAAATCAAAGATACCACTAATATAAGAAGATTGAACTTGTTTTTCTATTTGATTTGTTGAAGTATTGATATTTTTCAATAATTTTTCCAATTGAGTGATTGTCTTCACTGAACTTGTTACTTGGTTTGAAATTTCTTTAATCTTGATACTATCTTGAGTTGAATTAGATTTTGATGTATTTTTATCTAACTTTATTGGTGGCGTTGTAGGTTGAATC
>JAJMFI010000330.1:0-10186 GCA_030574595.1 Ruyongia chambardii
CCTTTGGCTATATGAATTTGATTGGTGTTTGTATTCAAATCATTTTCCCAGCTGCTCCTCCTTGGTATAAAATATTACATGATTTAGAACCAGCTAATTATTCAATGTTGGGTTCTCCTGGTGGATTGGCAAGAATTGATACCTTATTAGGTATTGATTTATATTCCACTAATTTTAGTGAAAATTCACCAGTTGTATTTGGTGCTTTCCCTTCATTACATTCAGGTTGTGCTACAATGGAAGCTTTATTTATGTCCTATATGTTTCCAAAATTTTCTTTACTATTCTTTACCTATGTTCTTTGGTTATGGTGGTCTACCATGTATTTAACACATCATTATTTCATTGATCTAATGGCTGGTTCATTCTTATCATTTGTTGTATTCCAATATACTAAATATAAACATATGCCAGTTAATGATAAGAATGCTAAGAATAGATGGTCATATGGATCAATTAAACAAGAAAATATTTATGAAGATGATCCATTAGGTGTTTATGAAGGAAATTTAAATGATGATGTTGAAAGTCAAAGTTCATTTTCAAGTCAAAGAGCATTAAATAATGTTGAATTGAATGTAGTTTCAAGACAATCAAGAGTTACTTCACCAAATTCTTCACAGGATAGTCATTCAGAGTCTGGGAATGAATCCTCATTATTTGAAGATGATGTTCCAGGTTCAAGAGCTTCTAACACTTCATTAGAAAGTCAATTTGAAATGGCTATTCAACCAAGCACTGCAAGTCTAAATACATTTCAAAAGAAAAGAATAGATTGAAATATAAGATAAGAGAAACGAAAAAGAAGGAAAGAAAAAAAAGCACATATGAATATAGATCAATGTGATGTGATCAATTAATATTTTTTTTTATTACTTTATGAAAGAATTGAGATGATACTACTCTTTTCTTAATTTACACTAATACTTTATACCTTTATACCTTTATACGAATGATGATTAAAAAAAAATTTAATAAATATGTATAGTATCATAAAGTCATAAAACGTTAAAAATATGTAAGATGTAAGATATATATATATATATAATTTGAAACAAGAAGAAATATTCATCTGTTTCAATCTAGTTCATTACTAAAAGATGATGATGATAAGATATTAATTTTATTAATATTCTTCTTTGAATTTGTATTACTCATCTTATTAATTGATGATATGGATGGTAAAGATGAAAATGATGATAATGTACTAAATGGACCAATGTTAGAACTTGTACTACTAAATGATGATAATGGCCGTATAGAATTAAAATTTGCTAATGAAGAATTTATTATTGGAGAATTCATATTAATTGGTACAGAATTTAATTTTGTAATGTCTATCTTTGAAGAGATAGGTGGTGTTGAAACATTTGATGAATCTGATGAAGTTGATGATGAATTAATCTTTGATCTATAATTCGATATAGTTTCCTTTAAATGTTTTGATTCATCAAATGCATGTAATAAATATGGTAATTCATCTGATATTGTTGTTGATTTAGTATCATTAAAAGCATGGGGGTAATGATTATATGGAATTACATTTGGATCATCTTCAATTAAATGATCATTTTCTTCATAATAGAGATTTATTCTAAATGATTCATACATCTTATCAACATCATTTAAAATCATCATACATTCTTGAATTTGATCAACATCATTTTGTTTAATGGCCACTTCTAATTGATTTATTAATACCGTTATAAATTCCTTATATGATAATAAGATTGAATCAATTTCTTTAAAATCATCATTGCCTTTATGATCATTATTATTTAGATATTGATTTAATTCAAATAGAATTATTAATAATTTAGATTTTGTATAATGCATTGAAATCTTATTAATGATTTCCTTTTTAAATTTTAAAATTTTAAAATAGATACTTAATAGTATTGAATAATTTAAATTTATAATTATATTGTTTAATGGTATCTCATGCAAGAATAACAATAAACTATTTTCTAATTCATTAATTGAGAAATTTAATTCATCATCAATAGAATTACAAGTTGTTAAGATCTTTAATAAATTTTCCTTATTAATTTCAAATTTACCAATATCTAAATCTTTATTTATAATTTTGAACAATTTAAGTAATTCTTCCAATATTTGAATGGACAATTTAAATTTTGAGAGAATAATTGAGTCATTAATATTATCAGAATTTGATATATAGGAATTTATATGCTTAATAAATGATTCCAATGAATTATAATCAGAATAGTTGAATTGAACCTGTTCAGATAGTGATACTATGGGATCAATGATGATCTCTTCATTTCTAGTATCTACAATTTCATCACTCATATTTAACCAGCAATCTTAAGCTTATCAATTGTAATAATATGATACTTCATAAAATGAAGATCATATAATTAGGGAAGCTTATTTAACCTACAAATTTTGATAAATTTTGATGGGGCCATTTTTACCTATATTAATGTATTGAGTGTTCGGATGTATAGTTATTAGTCATTTTTTATTTGATATCGATGATTACATAATTAATAAATTTTATAAGAGCTAAGAGCATATTACCACTGATACTGATACTACTTGAATAAGTGATGTTGCAATTAAGATAAGGTTATATATATATATATATATATATATATTGTATATATACTAGTTTGTTAATAGATGTGATGGTATAAAATTTTGTTGTTGAGATTGTTTTATCTGTTCAGCTCTCTTTAATAGTGTATATCTCTTTAATAAAGATTTCTTTTGAAGACTTATTGGAATTATTGGGAAATAACCATTAATTTCTCTAAATTTAAAGGCCTTTACAATAAAGATCATTACTATCCAATATAAATTATAACTTATAACTGATCCATAGGTAGCACTATTAGTCCATCCAAAGATAGCAGTAAATAACATCCATAATCCATCAATTTCACCATTACAACAATTTACATGCCATATTGAATTCATAATATCATATGAACCTGGACCTGATCCAACTTCTGACATATCTTGTCCATTACAATTATTAATATATCTTTGTAATTCAAATTGCCAAACACCCCTTGACATTAGACCAGAGGATATTAGATATAATAGACAAGTAGTAATAATTAAAAAGATCTTTAATGGTAATGAATCACTTCTCTTAAAGAATACAAGACCAATAACAAGACTTGCCAAAATACCTAAAAATGTTGATAATGGAATTGTACTTAATGGTTGACCAATTCCAACACCACCAATAAATACAAATGCCTCTAATGATTCTCTTAGACATGTAACAAATGGTAATATGAATAAAGCATATCTTTCACTAAATTGAAGTGCTTTATTATCTTCCACTTCTGTATATTCATAATCAATTGTACCTTCCTCTCCTTCTCCTTCACCTTCTTCAATACCAATATTTCTTCTTCTATTAGTAATATTACTCTTATTATTAAACATATTTGATAATTTAATTCTAAATTTTTCCTTTAGTTTAGATAATCTTAAGAAAAATAATCCCATAATTGAAATAATTATCGAAGCTAATATTGATAAAGTACCTTCATAGTAATGTTCACTTAATGACCATAGATCAGTACCAATTGTATAGAATACAGCAATGAAAATTGTTCCAATTATTAATGAGACAAATAGTCCTAATAGACTTCCAAACCAAATTTGTAAACTAAACTGTTTATATAATTTATTTCCAATTTCGTTTAGTTCTTCCTGTTCAATTGAATTTTCATTATTTGAAACATTAGAATCATTTATTGGTAAATATTGATCATTATTATTATTTGAAGTTGAATTTAAATTTAAATTAGTATGAGAATTTGAATGATTTAATACTAGAGATTGTTTTAAAAATGCTAATAAAATAGATATTATAATAATGATCTCTAAAGATTCTCTCAATATAATGAAAAAGATTTCAAATGAAAACAATTGATCAAAATCCAACATCTTCTTTAACTAATATATAATTGAAGATTTATAATTTAGTAAATAGATGAACAAATAAATGAATGAATAAATTGGGTGTTAATAGTAAATTGTATTTGGTGTTTAAATAAGAATTTTTTTTTCTTCTTCTTCTTCCCCTTGATTTGTTACTCGTTGGTAAGTAAGTAAAGAGTGATTAAGTGATTTGGTGGTTAGGGTGGTTATAGAAGAAAGTTTAAATAATTCTAAAGCGTAATAACCATACATGGTGAAGATACGGTGTGGAGTCTGTCAAAGTTGCTTTGGAGAGAATGAATTAATCTGTTATGATTGTGTCAATTTTGCAATGTTAAAGCCCAAATTAGAATATTTGGATGCATTAGAGCAATTAGATAATTATAAAGAAAAAGTTGATAATATATTGAAGAATTGTATTAATGGTCATAGTTATGCATTCATTAAGAGTTATAGTGAGAGAAGGGTTACAAATGATAAAAATAATGATGATGACGGAGGTGATCATCATCATGATGATAAACAAGTACAAAGTACAGAGGCATTAGCATATCAATTACAATTAATTGATATTCTTATTGCTAAGAGGAGAAAGAATAGAATTTTAAAGGAGATGACTTTATTAAGACAACAGATTGATGTTAAGAAAGATGAATTAAACTCATTAAAGTTAAATCAAAATGATAAGAATTTGATTACTGATTTAAAGATTAATATTGATAAGAAAGATGATAGATTAAATTTGATAAGGAAAGATATTATTGAAAAGAAGAAAGATAATTTACAAATATTTAAACAAATTTCAAATTTAAAGGCTATTCAATATCAAGAAATAATCAATATTTATCTAATCAAAAGAAAATCAATACATAGTAGTAATAATAATTCTAATTCAAATTCAAGTTCAAATTCTCAAATGCAAATATTTATATCATTTATTCCAATTAAATTAATAATTGGTACTACATTAATTAAATTTAATGATTTTGATTTGATTAATCAAAACATATCTTTAATAGTTAAATTTTTAAAACAGATATCAAAGATTCTCTTTATTAGTCTACCATTTAATATTAATTTAAAGAGATTCAAACTTCAAAAGAGATTAATTGAAATGAGTAAAAATGAATTAATTCAATTTATTAATAATTTAGTTCAATTAATTATTAATATCTATGAAATTTTAAAAGAATTATCATTAATTAATGATATTAATAATTATCAACAATTATTTCAAATTGATCAATTAGTCTATAAATTAGCATATAATGATCATAAAATTATATCTATATTACCATATAGTAATGATAATAGATTTAAATTTAAAAAATTGGATCAAGATAGACTTAATAAAGTTATTGAATCATTTTTATTAAATGAAATTAATAAGAGTAATAATGAATGGCATCTCATCAATAGTTCTAAACTCCCCAACAATTAATATCTCTTCTTTTTTCTTTTAGATCCTATTGTAATTTACTGATATTCTATATATTCTATATTCTATATAACTTATGATGAGAGATACATTAATCTAATGTTAGATTGTAGATTAAAGCAATTTGATTGTTTCTTATTTGACATATTCAATTACATAATGGAAATCACCGAAATTTTTTTTATTGCTATAAAAAAAACAGCATTAAAATATAAAAAGTAATCAAATAGCAACAACTACTTAGTAACAAATTCATATACTAATCTCTACATATCATAATATAATAATATCCTTATTCTTTCGTTTTAATGAGTGATACTCCATTAAAGTTTGTTCTATTAGGTGGACCATCAACTGGTAAATCAACTTTTGCAAATTCTGTTCAATCTCATTATTTTAGACAGACATATTATCCAACTCATAAATCTTCAATATTATTATTTGATTATATACCAACTTCATTAAAATCAAAGGCAATATTAGATGAATTTGGTGATCTTAATGATAAACAATTGATAATGGAGAATAATGATATTCTATTATCACCAACAATCTTTCATTCATATAGTCAACAATCAAATATTATTAAACCCTCATTAAGTAATAGTACTAGTAATAATAGTAATCATTTAAAGAGTAAAAGATCAAATTCAACTTCATCAAATCATTCAAGTTCAGGTAGTATAAGCTTAAGTCTTAAATCTAGTACAAGTAATAATAAGGATAATAAGATTAAAAATAAATATTATTCAATTAATTATCAAACAAATTCAATAAGTCCAATATTAATTGAATTAATTGATGCACCACCATTTCAACCTGATTTAATTGTACCATTTTTAGAGGTATCATTATATAGAAATCTTGATAAGGAAGATCTACATAATTTAGCTAATGAACCAAGAAGACCTGTTTCAACAAATCCATTATTAGTTGCAAGTGGTGCTGGAGAGTTGAATGGTAATGTTAATGGTTATATATTTATATATAGTGCTGTTCCATCATTAAATCCTCCTTCATATAATGATTTAATATCAATTGGTTCTAATGGAAGTAACAACAATGATAATATTGATGATAATGATAGTGATAAACATAGTAATGATAATAATAAGAGAGAGAATAGTGAGAATGTCAATGCTACTAGAAGTACAAATACAAATACAAATACAATTACAAGTATTAATGATAAATCACCATTAGATCTATTGCAAATAATTAGAGCAAGTATATTTGAAGCATGGAGAGAATATAGAACATATCAAAAGAAAAAAAAGAAAGGTGAAGAAGGTGATATGTTTTCAATAATTTATAACATTAAAAAACTTTGGCAAATGAAATCAATTGAAGATGAAGAGATTAGATTAAGAGAATTAAGAAAGATTTCAACACATCTTGATGATTTAAATAATGATCCATCATCAATTGATGCACCACCACCAATATTATTGGTATGTACTCATTCAAAACATGAAGGTAGAAGTCCATTATTAATTGAACAAGGTAAAAGATTAGCACAGAGTTGGAATTGTTCATTTATATCAATTGATAGTGAATTTAATTATAATATTGATGAAACATTACCATTATTAATTAGAGAAGTTGTTGAAAGAGAGAAATTACAGAGAAAGAAGAGATAGATCAATTCATTTTTATTAAGTAGCATTTAATAAGAATGATTAACTAATGATTTATACCACTATATTATTGTAGTTCTTAAACGTACATCTTATTCTTCTTCTTCTTCTTCTTCTTCTTTAGTACTCCTCATGTTCTTAACGAAGAAAGTTCTGAAGAGAAAAAAAAAAAAAAAAAAACAGACAAATTTTTTTAACTAGTTTAAAATACTTCAATCAATACTATAACAACAACAACTATAACAACTATAACAAACTTAAAGTATTAAAGTACAATGTCTGGTATGTCTTATTTGAATATATATATATATATATATCTGAAAGATATGAATAATGTATTACTAACACACTTTTTGTAACAGTCGATTTCAACACCTTAGCTCGTATGTGTACCTTTTTATCTTTATAAATGATAAACAACTATTTGATTATATAAATCAAGATTATTAAGTATATTAACAAGATTATATAGAACAATTTACTCAATTCTATTATAATCAATTTGATTCTGATAGATCACAATTAGGTAATCTATATAGAGAACAATCAATGTTAACTTTTGAAACTTCACAAGTTCAAGGTGCAGGTGCAATTGTTGAAAAATTAAGTTCATTCCCATTTCAAAAGGTTCAACATAGAATTACAACTTTAGATGCTCAACCAGCTTCACCAAATGGTGATGTATTAGTCTTAGTTACTGGTGAATTATTAGTTGATGATGAACAAAATCCACAACGTTATTCTCAAGTCTTTCATTTAATTCCAGATGGTAGTTCATATTATGTCTTTAACGATATCTTTAGATTTAACTATGCTGCTTAAATTGAAGTTTCTTTTAATTTTGTAAACTTGACCTATTTTGTTTCTTTCTTATTCTTTTGTCCTCCTTTTCTTTTTTTATTTTGATATTAACTAGATTCATCTTGATTTATAATAGTAATAATATATGTGTTTATTTATATTTCAATTATTTCCTTTACTTATTCATTCTATTTCTTTTTAGCGTTCATATATATATATATTAAAGTTGAAATAGAAGAGTTATTGATTGTAATTCATTTTATTGTAGTATACTTTATTTCAATGCTCAAATCAATGTTCAAATCAGTTCAATGTTCATTGTGAGACAAGAAAAAAAAAACTAACATTTTGTAATTAACAGCAAACAATAAAAACACTCTTTTTTAAAAGAAGAGATTCAAACTTTCTATAAGAACCAAACAAAGAAGAAGAAGAAGAGAGAGTCAATATAGTAATGGGTAAATTTGAACCAAGATCTTCAGCATTGAAAAGGAAACAAACAAAATTTATAATAGTAGTAGTTGTTATATTATTTTTCTTTTATCAATTCTTCTTTAAAACTACAGGTCCAAAGATCTATTCAACAAAGAAAGATGAAATTCGTGAACCATTTATTTCACAGACTGATATTTCTCAAGGTATCACTTCTAAACCAATAGATAATGGTATTAGAGAAAAGGCATGCTTTGTTACATTAGTGAGAAATAGTGATTTATACAATTTATTACAAAGTATAAGAGATGTTGAAGATAGATTTAATCATAATTATCATTATGATTGGGTCTTCTTAAATGATGAAGAATTTACAGAAGAATTTAAAAGGGTCACTAGTGCACTAATATCTGGTAATACTAAATATGGATTAATTCCAAAGGAACATTGGTCTGTTCCATCATGGATTGATGAAGTTAAGGCTAAGGCAGCAAGAGAAAAGATGCATGAAGAAGGTATACTATATGGTGGTTCAGTTTCTTATAGACATATGTGTAGATTTGAATCAGGTTTCTTTTATAGACAAGAGGTTATGATGGATTATGATTATTATTGGAGAGTTGAACCTGATACAAAATTTTTTTGTGAACCAAAATATGATATATTTAGATTTATGAGAGAGAATAATAAAGATTATGGATTTATAACAACATTTCCAGAATATAAAGAAACAATTCCAACACTTTGGGATTCAACAAAAGAATTTACTCGTTTACATCCAGAATATGTTGCAGAAGATAATATGTTAAAATTTATTTCATATGATGAAGGTGAAACTTTTAATGGTTGTCATTTTTGGTCAAATTTTGAAATTGGTAGTTTAAAATTTTTAAGAGGTGAAGCATATTCAAATTATTTTGAATTTTTAGATAATAAAGGTGGATTCTTTTATGAAAGATGGGGTGACGCACCAGTTCATTCAATTGCTGCATCATTATTCTTACCAAAATCAAAGATTCATTTCTTTGGTGATTTAGGTTATTATCATCCAGGTATGTTAACTTGTCCTGCAGAGGAAGATGTTAGACTATATAACAAGTGTTCATGTGATCCAAAGAGAAGTGTTACTTGGAAATTAAATTTTTGTACTCATAGATATTTTATTACAAATGATTATGAAAGACCAATTGGTTGGGATAAATGGGTTCGTGATAATCAAAATCAATAATTCTTCTTCTATTATTTCTAGAATTTATTCTATCATATATATATTCAATCCTTTTACATCTTTGTTATTAGATTATCATATTCAAAATAAATCATATTCAAATCAAATCAAAAGCATATTGAAGCATAGTATGGTAAATAAAGTTTTCATAACTTATAAAAATCTTTATCTACTAGAAAAAGAAAGTAGTTAAAAGATTTAACATTTACTATTTAATTCATATCATCCAATACAACATTCTCTATGTATCATTTATATATATCGAAGATATAACATTCTCTATGTATTAGGTATATATTCAATATAATGTATATTAAATTTATTGATGATTATCTTTACAAGTAAACACATTGTACAAGTTTTTTTTTTTTTAATTCTTAGCTTTTTTTTTTTTCTTAAGCCAACAAAGAGCAAGCCGAACCATAAATATACTTATATAGCATACAGTATACAGTATAAGTATAGAGTATAAATATACTAGAATAGAGAAGAAGATGTCAGTGTTTAATGATCAAGAAACTATAATATCTTCATATCTTATAAAGAGAAACAAATCACATCAATGGCAAAAGAAATGGTTTGTATTAAGATATAATCAACTATCATATTATAAGGATTCAAAAGAGTATAAGGTATCAAAAATTATACCCATATATAATATATTATCAATTACAAAGATATTTGATAAGATTAATGATTATCATTTTATTATTGTAACTAGTAATA
>JAJMFI010000331.1:0-10179 GCA_030574595.1 Ruyongia chambardii
TTGCATTAACCAACTGCCTGAATGTCTTATTTGGACCCTTTACCTTCTTTAATTCGATTTCATCACCACTGAAAGTAATTTGAAAATGTAATGGTTTACCGAAAGTAAATCTCGATGGAATTGTAGCTGTTATTATTGTATTATCAGAAGATTCTCTATAATTGGTTAATGTTTCTTCTTTGATCTTAATTTCTAAGACGATTCTAATTGACTTGATTAAATCTTTCATCGGAATATTAGGCTTATAAAGCTTGATCTTTGGTTTATTCACATTGTTATTAGTATCAATGGTATCTGAATCAAGAAATATATTAAAAAATTTGGTGAACCAATTACTTTTCTTAGTTTCATTATTATTCGTTGATCCAGAAGCAACAGCATTTCGACCAGCAAAAGTTGACTTCAATGAAACAGGAGCAGGTGGTGCCTTTCTCTGAGGTTTGATTTCCAAATCGCTTAATTTAATCGGTTTTCTTAATGGAGAGCTCTTGAATGGTGACTTAGTCTTTTGCTTTGATGGAGATGGACCACCAATTGATGGTATTTGTGAGTTCAATAGTTTAACTGGCGTTGAATCCAATTTGGATGATCCATCAAATAATGCTGTAACTCTCTTATCCATTTCTTTGCCAGGTGAATCAACATTGATATTATTGCTATTATTATCTTCTTCAATGGCTTCAAAATCTGAATCAGTGCTATTATCAACATACATGTAATTTTCTGACTGATTAGTTTGAGCATTGGATAGGAATGAGAACCTATTATTACCTTGAAAACTTGGAAATCTGACAATGCTTGGGGTGTCATCATTATCACCATTATTGTTTACATTATCAATATCGTTCAAATTGTTGAACAAACTACCTCTTATATAATTGGGAGCTATCACTTTATGTTCTCCATTAATATCGACAGTATCCTCTTTTAGTTTTCTTCTTTGTGACTTTGTTATATGGGTTAAGGAACTGGATTCCTTTTGTAGTTGAACATCATTTAAGACATCATCAAAGATGTCTTCATCTACTTCGCGTTTTACAATAACATTGGAAGCATTAGAAGCATTTGAAAACTGTATAGCAGTAGCAATTTCTGGATTTTCAAAGTCAAATGAATCCCCATTAGATGTGAAGGAAGCAGTGGCGAAAGATGAGTGGAATGATGGATAATTTGAGGATGAAATTCTTTGTTCTACTATTGGTTCATTTTTGAAACCTGATCCAAAGTTTTGTTTCTTATTCTTCAAGATATCACTCAAGTTGACTGACGATGATGATTTAGAATAATGAATTTTAGACGATGTTGGAGCTGATAGGTTAACACCCAACTTACTTATAACTTCCTTGTTGGCATCACTAATAATTCTTCTGTTAGTATTGAATCCAGGATCAAGGGTTGATTTTAAATTTAATTGGCCTTTATAACTTTTCTTTGGGGATGGATTATTTGAGGATTTGTCTATAACAAATTTTGGAGCTAATATAGAGGGCTCGGAATTGATGATATTCTGTAGAACATCATCAATCTTCATTGGTGTTCTTGGTCTTAGGCTTTTGAAAGATTGTTTTTTCTTGATAACATTAGCTGAGGTAGCACCTGATTTATTTGGTACTGATGATTGTGTTGAAGTTGATACTACATCTCTTGGAGGTAAAGCTGGAGCAAGAGTTGTAGTACGACTAGGAATTGGAGGAGGGGATAAAGAGGTGACGAGATCCGACTTCTTAGTAGTTGAATCAATTCTTGAATCATAGCTGAAGATTTCATTACATAAATCAGCAAATTCAGTAGATCCTTTACTACCCATATCTAGCCAATCTATACCTAAATCTGGTAATGGAGGTAATATGCTTTGATATTTTTTGACAGTTGTAGCAGCTGAATGACTATGACCTTGATAGGCACTATTAGAAGTATTGGCATTGATAGACTTTTTACTTGAAGATCTTGACATATTGGCGTTTCCATTTTTAGTATTAAAAGAGATACCACGACGATAAGAAGTTGAGGCCTTGATTTCAGTCTTACCATTATTTGGGTTTTTAATTATATTGTTTTTAACTCTGCTAGGAGTTGAAGATTGGGCAGCAGTAGGGATAGTCGTTGCAGGTTGAGTTTCAACAATTTTTTCTATATTGACGGTCTTAGTGCCGTCTTCATTAACAACTGTGGTCTTAACCATACTAACAGATTTCTTTAAGAAACCATCACCATTACCGACCTTCGAAGGATCATCATTATGTAGAATTATTTGTTTCTTTTGTTCTTCTTTTCGTTGTTTCTCCATATGTTTTCTCTTATATTCAATCAATAAATAATAGAACATCTTTTCAGGAGTAGATTCATCAGTTAATAATTTTGGAATTAATTTGTCATAAGACGCACCATGGAATAGGATTGATAAGGATTTTAATATATCATTATCAATATCATTTTCGTTAATGACAAGTTTTCTAACAATGGATTGATAATCTTTAAATTTTGCCTTGTCGTTATATTTCTTTTGAATTTGTGTCTGATTTTCATATTTCTTCAATAATGGATGATTTAAAATTTCACCGATCTTAATTCTATGAATGGGATCAACCTTTAACATTCTCCAAATTAAATCTTTAGCATCATTACTTAAGAAATTTGGCATTAAAAATTTACCAGTTTGAACTTTTAATAAAAGTTTTTTAATGTTTTCATCATCGAATGGTAAATGTCCAGTTAATAAAGCGAATAGAATAATACCACAAGACCAAACATCACTTGGAGAACCATGATAATTTTTACCGGTAACGATTTCAGGAGAAGCATAATGAGGTGACCCACAACTTGTTTCTAATAATTTATGATGGACTTCAAGGGCAGACATACCAAAATCAGCGATTTTGATATTAAAACTTTTGTCTAATAAAAGATTTTCAGGTTTCAAATCTCTATGACAAATATTAAATTGATGACAATAAGTGACACCACTAATAATCTGTCTAAAAAATCTTACTGCTTCTCTTTCAGGTAATTTACCCTTTTTAATAAGGTAATCGAATAATTCACCACCTTCGACATATTCAAGAACCAAATATAATTCACCTTTATTTTCCCAGACATCATAAAGACCCATAATATTTGGATGAGAAATCAGTTTCATAATTATAATTTCTCTTTCAATACCGTAAGGAGAGTTAAATTTTCTATATTCAGGATCTTTTGCACTCTCCTTTTCAAATTTTGATTTTGGAACGATTTTAACAGCAGCTAATTGTCCAGTTTCCTGATGTTTAGCCAATCTTACTCTACCAGTAGAACCTCTACCAAGAGTTCTTCCTAGTTTCCAAGGACCAACATGATTTTTTGATTTTCTCTTTGAACTAGTTGAACTTGTTGATATTTGAGATAATCTTTTGGTAGCATCAGTGACAGATTGAACAATTTTATCCAGTTCAGATAGTTGAGATTTTGATTTAATTTCAAATGAATTTGTTTTCTTTTGAGAAACTTGTTGAGCATGAGTGGGCAAATGTTCATTGTTATTGGTGCGATTATTTGATTTAATGTTATCAACACTAGGATTAACATTTTGAATATTGTTATTCAAACCTAAAGCAGATCTGGCTGCATGCTTTGCGAAACTAGCAGAACTAACCATAGTTTAAGATTGATGGATAATGATGATATGAAAACACAATTAATAGATTAAAAAAAGCAAATAGGTGATGATAATAAATATAGAAGAGATTTTGAACGTTTTGAAGAAAACTAATGTTATATTCAATTCAGTGGTAAGTTTACTTCAGATTATAAAAAGAGTGACTATAGTTGGATGTAATTGAATTGAACTGAATTGAGATATTAGATAGCGGTAGCTCTCTATGAGCAAACGAATGAACAGAGTTGGATAATAGAGAAGAGCGAGAGGATGTTCTGAGACTGAGTACTGAGTGAGATTAGGAAACAGAACAAGTATCAGACTGAGAAAAATTTGACTGGTATAATTGCAATCTGGTTGGTGTTGTGGTTGTTATATTGTAGCACCACTACTTGTTGTTGTTTTCATATTTTCTGAAGGAGTTGTTTGTTTTGATTTCAAAAATTTTTAGCGCCTGAAGCATGAAAAAAAAATAAAAAAATTGATCGCGTTTCAGTCACGTGTATATTACGTGAAGAATTTAAATCTAAAAAGACGGTTCCAAATCTTACTCCTAATTTCAAAGATGTTTGGATGCTAGATTCACTACTTTCAAATTTAAAAATAAACTTGAGCACAATCAAAAGGAGAAAGATAGTAGGCGTATATTGATATTGAATTTCTTTGATAAGTTTGTTTCCATATTAAGACCAACCATCTGAAAGAGGAATACTTCATCTATTAATAAAGATGATGTCCTCATGGAAATTGACAAAGAAGTTGAAAGATTTTTCAAGATCCAAATCTCCTCCAAAGCAAGAACATTCAAACAATGATCAACATTCTGTAAACTCAAACGACAATGCCTCTTTGGATTTACCAAATATTTCAATTACCTCCAACAATAATAATAAGAGTAGCAATCATACATTAAGTTCAAAATCAAGTTCTTCACATTTAACAAGTACTTATGGAAGTGGTAATGCTAGTGATTCTGATTTTGATGAGAGAAGGCAAACTGTTACACAACAAAATTATAATGATTCCTTATCACCTAGAAAGCCTAATACAAATGATGCTCTATTTAAATCTTCTTCACATTCTTCATCAAGAACAGTTACTACTGCTACCTCAAATAATGCAGATTTTCAACAACAACAGCAACATCAACAACAACAAGCTACAGTTTCTGATTCCCTATTAACATCTTCAAACTCCTATAATAATCAACAATCAGAGACAATCAATTCTTTTAGCCCTGGTCTTTTAACTATAAAGATCTATTCTGGTGCTGATTTTAAGATTCCATTTGATATTAATTATAATAGAGAAATATTAACAAGATTGATTAATAGTGGTGTTAGAAATAATGATGATTTAATTTCAAAATTAAATGCTTTAAATATTTCTTCTATTTCACCTTCATTAAATCATTCAAATAACATAAATAAATCACTAAGCCAAAATAATAACAACTCTTCTAATGGTAATAATAACAATATTAAAGGGAATAACCATAATGGTATTAACAACAACAGCAGTAATAATAACACATCATCAGCACCTCTTTCTAGTATTTCTGCAAATGATAGTCATGATATTGATACTGTTAATGAATTATCTATGAACGATGATGATGATATAGAACCTAAGCTGAGATCTAATGAATCATCAGGTTTGATTCCAGCTGTTGTTTCAATTCCACCATCTATATTAAAATCATCATTAATCTATTTTACTCTTGAATTTGATAAAACCATCATTGAAATAGAACCTGAATCAGGAACAATATTAAGACCAAGTTTCAATAAAGTAACAAATTTTGATGTTGTTAAAATCTCTAATCAATTGAAATTTCAAGTATTTTTAAAATTACCGCCAGTCTTAGTTAATGGTATCTATAACAATAACGATGGTGGTAATAATGATATTTTGATCTCTTCAAAGACATTAGATCTTTCATTAGATAAATATAAGACACCAGTCAGAATTTTGAATCATGAATTTATCAAATTTGATAATGAATTTGATGATGATTATAATAAGAACATTGATAATAATGACAATAATAGTGATGATAACAGTGATAACAAAAATAGCAAGAAGAACGATAATAATACTAATAATAATAACAATTATGATAATAATAAGAGTGATAATAATAATGATATTATAAATAAAAACAGTGATAACAATATTGACTATAGTAATCATTCTACAATTACTAATTCTGTTATTAATACTACTATTGATACTACTACTCATACTTCTACTATAGGAAATACTACTATTACTTCTAGTACACCTACTATCACTACCAGTACTAGTACTAGTGGTACTACTACTACTAATAATAATAAAAGAAAGAGTGATAAAAATAATGATAATAATAAAAATGGAGCTATAGTAATTTCGATTGATTTTAAACCAAATCAAAATAAACATTTAACCATTGATGATTTTGATCTTTTAAAAGTTATTGGTAAAGGATCATTTGGTAAAGTTATGCAAGTTAAGAAGAAAGATTCTGGTAAGATCTATGCATTAAAGGCTATTAGAAAGTCACATATTGTAGCAAGATCAGAAGTTACACATACATTAGCAGAGAGAACAGTATTAGCCAAAGTTGATAATCCATTTATTGTACCATTAAAATTTTCATTTCAATCAAAGGAAAAATTATATTTTGTATTAAGTTTTATTAATGGAGGTGAATTATTTTATCATTTACAAAAAGAGGGAAAATTTGATTTACAAAGATCAAGATTTTATACATGTGAGTTATTAAGTGCATTAGAATGTTTACATTCATTAGATGTTATCTATAGAGATTTAAAACCAGAAAATATTTTATTAGATTATAAAGGTCATATTGCACTTTGTGATTTTGGATTATGTAAATTAAATATGAAGAATCAAGATAAGACAACAACATTTTGTGGTACACCAGAATATTTAGCACCAGAATTATTATTAGGTCAAGGTTATACTAAGAGTGTTGATTGGTGGACATTAGGTATATTATTATATGAAATGTTGACAGGTTTACCACCATATTATGATGAAGATGTACCAACAATGTATAGAAAGATTTTAACAGATCCATTAAAATTTCCAAATCATTTTGATAGAGATGCTAAAGATTTATTAATTCAATTATTAAGCAGAGATCCAAAAAATAGATTAGGTAATTCTGGAGCATGGGAGATTCAACAACATTCATTCTTTAAACAAATTGATTGGAAAAAATTGATTAGTAAAAGTTATGTACCACCATTTAAACCACCAGTAAAGGATAGTTTTGATACATCTAACTTTGATAAAGAATTTACCAATGAACAACCAGTAGATAGTGTATTAAATGATTATTTAAGTGAGAGTGTTCAAAAACAATTTGGAGGTTGGACCTATGTTGGTACAGAGCAATTAGATAGTCGTGATTTAAACTAGTCATTATATATTCATATATAAGATATTACTTTACTAATAATAAACACACTCAAATGACATAATACAAACAAATAACTCACTACCAGTATTATAAAGAGTATATATATACTAACTATTATAGTAGTATATACATGCCAAACTTCCTAAAGTAGTATTCCACTATGCAAACCTTCCCAATGTAGAAACTGGCGAAACATTTCCGTGGAATAAAATCCAGACACTAATAATTAGAAATCAAAGTGGAATAAGCATCTTAGAAAAAATTTATAGAACTTTGTTTACTTATTAATCAAATGATTAATAACAGTCAGTATTAATGTTATGTAATATATATGTAATATAGTATAATAGTTTAGACAAGACTAGCCCAACAGAATTATTTATTTCAATTTGTCATTATGATAAAGTTCTAATTACACTTTGTTTTTCAAAATCTTTATGAGTTCCAGATCTATCTAATAATGGACATATTTGATAAGCAGCTTTCTAATCATAAATTACGTTTCTATTATATAAGAGATAACTGATAACCCGAGAAGTTCAACGGTCAACACTGATATAGAAATATATAAGATATCATATCATAGTCTCCCTTTACACAAGCTATTATTATAATTATACCAATACATTATATACATTATACTATCATAATATAAGTCAAGTATCAATTATCATCTATATTGCTATTACTACTTATTGTCAATTCATTTAATACTCATTAATTATTATTATTAGCTGTTTCCCTTTTTTTTTTTTTTTTTTTTTTTCCTTTTCCATTCTTCCACGGATAATACATCTATTATTTTTTAATAGCTCTAAATATCAAATAAAGGAACAAAAATTAGTTAATAAGAGAGACATATATATATAATATATATATATGATTATTTCTCTTTATTCCATTGTTATTCAATCAAATATAATTTCAAATCATATCAACCATTTAATTGAGTTTTAAATCTTTTATATCAATTTCAATTTTTCTCATAATTACAACTATAATCCAATGATTGTATCAAGACATCATCATCGTGCACATACAGCTAATTTCCCAATAATTGGATCTTCATCAAATCAAAATCAAAATTCATTATTATCTCAAAGAATAAGGAATGGTACAAGTATAATATCAAATTTAAATTCAAATTCAATATCAAATCCTATATCAATCAGACATAATGATTCTGATAGATTACCATCATATAATGAAGCATTGTTTAATAATCTCTCATCAACTCCACCAAACTATGAATTAATGAACATTATTGATCCATCAAAGATTTCTTATAAATTATCATTAATACCATTAGATTCAAGTTATCCAATAAAATATGAATTACCATATGATTTTAAATTAAAGAAATATGATGAATTATTTGAATTATATGAACAAACAAAATATAAATTACAGGAAAAGATTAATGAAGTTGATAGACATATTAATATAGTAGAAAGAAAATTAAATTCAAAATTTGATTATACCTATATTACAAATTTAAAATCAAATACTATAAGGAATTTTAAATATATTAAGGATAAATTAAATTTACAAATCTTTGAATTAAGGGATTCATTTAATGAATATTTAAGAATATCAAAGATCTATAATCAAGAAAATTTAAATAATGAATCTAATGATAATGGAAATTTAATAATAATTGATAAATGTTTATTTAATTTATTTGAATTAGAAAAATATTGGATTGGGTTACAACAATCAAATGATATTGAATATGTAAGAGAGGAAAAATGGCATGCATTTACTGATGCTATTGATTATGTCTATAGTGTACAATATTCAACTCATTAATAATTATACAAACAATATTTAATTGAATAATTCCCCTGTAGAGAGACCTTACAATACTAAACTAAACTAAAAGAACCAAGCAGAAGATAAAAGACTGACCAATCACAGCTCGTTAAATTCACATTAACCAATTCTGTCATCATCAAATCCATTCTTAACGAGTAAATTTTTTTCTTAATTTTCTTCCGTGTCACTAACCAAATTATGATAGAAAAATTTCGCTGCTTTTATCAACTTTTGTAAACTTTTTCATCTTTTACAGGAAAGGCTCACCGACAAAGATTTTAAAGTATAATGTTGAGATCAAGACTGATAAGAGTATGTTATTAATGTATATTATATGAGATTAATGAATAGCAGAGAACACTCTGAATCTAGAGAAGATCATTTCCATAGTTATGACAGTACTGATTGAACTGTTTGAAAGAGTTTTTATGTTTGTGTGTGTTTTTTTTTTTCTTCCAACGAAGAAGCAGTTTGAAAAACTTTTTTAATGGATTTAAAAGTGACTCACAAATGAGATGAGATGAGATGAGATGAGATGAGATGAGAATGAGAATGGAATAGGATGAAATGAAATGAAAGAGGTTGATATGATTTATGATTTAGGTTTGACAACTTATTGGTATAAAGATCATCAATCATCTCATCTCTTTTCATCTTTCAACTAATTGTTATTCATTTTATTCATAAAATTTAATCTTGGATCCGGATCTTTCTTTAGTTCTATTTTGTTCCTGGGGTTTCTACTATGCCCCATACTTTAAATTTTTTATATTTTTATTATTATTTCATTTCAATCATTAATTATCAATAATTAAAAGTTATGGTTAGAATACTAACATATATCCTCATTATTATCATATAGTCTCAAATACGAGCATATAGTTCTTTGAATAATTCATCAACTATAAGTCTAACGGATCCACCTGCTGATTTTAAATCAAGAGCTCCACCATATAAAAAATTATTAACAAATTTACAAACTGTTAAAAGAGTCTTAAATAATGCTCCTTTAACACTTGCTGAAAAGATCTTATATTCTCATCTTGTTAATCCAGAGGAAAGTTTAGCAAAGGGTAAACAATCTGAAATTAGAGGTCTTGAATATTTGAAATTAAATCCTGATAGAGTTGCTATGCAAGATGCATCTGCTCAAACTGCTCTTTTACAATTTATGACTTGTGGTTTAAAATCAACAAGAGTTCCTGCTTCAATTCATGCAGATCATTTAATTGTTGGTAGAGATGGTGAAAAGAAAGATTTAAAATCTTCTATTGCTGTAAATCATGAAGTATTTGATTTT
>JAJMFI010000332.1:0-10139 GCA_030574595.1 Ruyongia chambardii
ATAACTCAATCATGAAGACTGATGTTGATGTCCGTAGAGAATTATACGGTAACATTGTCTTATCAGGTGGTACTACTATGTTCCCAGGTATTGCTGAACGTATGCAAAAGGAAATTACTGCTTTAGCTCCATCATCAATGAAGGTCAAGATCATTGCTCCACCAGAAAGAAAATACTCTGTCTGGATTGGTGGTTCTATCTTAGCTTCATTATCTACTTTCCAACAAATGTGGATCTCAAAGCAAGAATACGACGAATCTGGACCAGCTATTGTTCATCACAAATGTTTCTAAACAATTTAATCTTTTTTTAAGTATTTTATTGTTCTTTTATTATTATATAAATTATTCAAAATTTAAAAAAAAAAAATTGTTTAATTAGTTTGTTCAGTTTAGATTCATTTAGAAAAGAAAATTTTATTCTGTTTGAAAAAAATACATGATTTAGTATTCTTGTTATATTATTAAAATAAAATAAACTTACCCAGATGGGAATATCATCAGATTCACGTAATTGAATTGTACGTAGATCATACTATTTGCAATAAATAAAATCGCAAAGATATTTAAAAAAATTTAGATAATATCATAACTTTTGTATTAATAATCTATATACAATTTTGGTTTTGTTTGAATTGTTAATTTGAAGTAATTGCACTTTTAAAGAAATGTCATAAGGTCATATAGTAAGCAAGTTAGATTTGCTACTATTAAATTAGTATATTAATCAGATAATTTTTGTTTAATCTGTTTTATTTTGTTTGATTTGATTATTTCAAATTATAGTTTTATTTTGTTGTAATGATTTTGTTTTGGATTGATATATAGATTTTTGATTCTGCCTGAATCTCTCAAATATTTGTAAGAACAAGTAGAAAGAGAGAGAAAAAATAGTAATAAATTTGTTTAAGTAATTAATGATAAATGAATGGATATTAAAAGAAAAGGAATGTCAACTAATGATTAAAAAAAAATTAACTGCATCAATGATAAAGTAAGAAGTAGCGAAAAGAAGGAAATGAACATAAAAAAGATAAAATAAAACACCAAATAAGTACCCCATATAAAAAAAATTGTGTGTGTTTGTTTGCATCCGTGTTTTGCATGTAATGCAACAAGTAGACCATGATAAAAAAGCAATAAATTTCCCATTAAAAAAAATTATTCATCATGATCATGAATGTATAGACCAGTATATCCCTTGATATCTTGTCCAGTTAATCCATATTGTCTATTTAAAGTTTCAGTAATATCTTTGACCTCATCTAACCATTCATGATTTGATAAGGAACCAGCATCAATTCTATCCATTGGATCAATCTTTAAGAATAATGATATAAAAGAGGAACATTCATCAGCTATATGTTCATTCATTTTATATTCATTGATTAAAATTGATTTTAAATTTTCAAAAACATTTGGATTAGAGATATTATCAAATCTTCTTAGAGTACAATTTGAATGAAAGAATTCTTTTGCATGTTTTGAGTTCTTTAAGAAAGATGCCTTAAAAGAGTTTGGTCCTAGTAATCTAATCATTTGATTTAAATGATCATCATCACGACCATATTGACCATTTGGATCATTTCTTGGGTTGAAAAGAAAATCACCAGTAATTAATTCAAATATTAAACAACCAATTGACCATAAATCAGTGGAACATCCATAATCATGGCCTAATATAGCTTCTGGAGATCTATATTGTCTAGTTTGAATATCATGAGAGAAATGGTAATCATAGTAACAAGCATTACCTAGATCAGCTAGTTTAATTGATATTGAATTTTGTAGATTATTAGAATTGATATTATTGATGAAATTAGAAGTAATTGAATTAACTGAATCTTGAGAAGTTGAAGAATTTGAACGAGTTGAACAAGAATTAGAATTTAATCTGATTGGAGATTGAGAATTTGAATAATGATAAAAATCAGTATAATTAGGATGTTGACAATCAGATACTGAAACTGCAGATAGAGTGGAACAAATTTTGGCACATTCATTTGAAAGATTAGCATCATCTTCATTATCAGAATCTAAATCAGAATCATATTCTGAAACTTCAGAGATAACTGTATTAGTCATTTGTGAACTTGCTAATGGAGATGAAAATGATGTAGTAGGACGAGAAGAATCGTTTGGATCAATTTCTGCATCATCTTGATCGTTATATTTGATATAACTATTGTCAATATTGGTACTACTACTGTTAGTACTCATGTGGTTTTGATTAGTATGATGATCATCTTCGTCATCACTATCATAATTTATTGTTGATTTAGAGCTTGATGAGACTGGAGGAGTTGGATAATTGAATAAATCATGAGTTAAAGTATTCCAATTATTTAATAATGGTGATGGTAAAGGTTTTGAGCATTTTACAGGATTTAAACAATGACTCAAGGAAGAACATGATCTTTTATTTGATGTTGTAGTTGTTATTATTGGAGGTAATGAATGAGTTGAATTTGCTTTTAGGTTTTGAGGAGAGGCTGATAAGGATTCATTGATAATAGTTGAACTATTGATATTTGTTGTTGAAGTTGAAGTATTTAATTGATAAAATAATAAGAATTTTTCAATATTTTTAATATCAATAAGGATATTTTCCGGTTTAATATCAGTATGAATTAAACCACATTCCCTATGTAGATAATCAACTGCTAATAATAGTTGTTTAACAATTTTTTTAACAAGAAGTAAAGGTAATACACCGTTATATGTTTTTTCTAATGAAAATAAAGAGACTGAACTTGAAGGATTTGTTGTTTTAGAAGGTAATACAGTATTTGTTAAATTCGATGATGAATTTGATGATGTTGAAGTTGTTGTTGTTTGAATATTTTCATTATTATTTGATTTCAATTTTTCAATTAAATTTAAAGAATTTTCACCTAATAATTCAAATACCATACAAATATGTTTACCATTTGGACCCATATGATAAAATCTATCAAATAATTTAACTAAATGATTATAACCTGGATGATTTGGATTATTTTCATTAATTAAATCTAAGATTTCAATTTCATCCTTTGCAGCATCAGCATATAATTTATCAGATTTAACAATTTTTATAGCATAATGACGTTCAGTCTTTAAATCATAACCTAACCAAACAGTACTAAATTGACCCCAACCTAATTTTCTTAATAGGGTATATTGAGAATTTGAGCCAATTTTATCATTAATTTCAACAGGGTGATAACCACCATATACATAATCAGTTTCAGGTTCTTCTAAATCAGGGTTAAATACATGATTTGATTCATCAAGTATAAATTCTTGAACTAAATTTTTCAATAATTCATGAGATAGTTTTCTAGTAACTTTTGGAGCCTCTTGTAAAAGTTGTGATGATGATGAATCATTGTTATTATCGTTATTAGTTGTATTGTTATTATTATTTGTACTGTTATTATTTGTGTTATTAATGGTATCAGCATTTGAAAGTTGATCAGTTTCATTTTCAGAATCTATATCTGAATCAATTTCACCATCACTTGATTCAGAATCAAATACAGAATATGAAGTTATTGTAGATGTTATTTGATTAGATACAGATGATGAAGAAGATGATGATGAATTTGAACTTATATTTGGTTGTTGTTGTTGTTGTTGTTGTACTTGTTGTTGTAACTGTTGATTATTTTGAAGGATTTGTTGTTGATCAAATGCAAAACTATCAGATCTATGTAGATTTGGATGATGTTCAGTTGATATACCATAATTTATTGAAGCAATATAATCATTTTGAAAATGATTTGAACTTGATAAATTTGAATGATTATGAATATTATTATGTAAATGATTATTTATATGGTTGTTCTTATTCTGATTCTGATTCTGATTCTGATTCTTTATTTGATTATCAATTTGATTATGATTATTCTGTGAAGAATAAGGGTTACGAGCCATAGAGGCATGTGAAGGATGAATATGAGATAGCATATTAAATCTCTAGTGGATATGTATAGTACTACTATTCTTATAAATGGAAAAAAGGATCAAGCTGATAAAGACAAGATAAATAATGATAACTTCCAAATACAAGAATATTAATACCAGAGTATATCAAAAGATCAAAATAAAAATTTTATATCTTCTTCTTCTTCTTCTTTCTCTTTGCAAGTTGATTTGTTGAGTTTGATTAATATGTTTTTCAATTTATAAAAAGACTGTGTGTGGGTATACTATATACTTAACTTATCTTAAATTTATAAAAAAAAAAAAATATGATTCAGTGTGTGGCGATAAAGAAGTTGTGGTGGGAGTGTTAAAGCTGTGTATGAACTATTTAATAGCAGTAAAAGTAGTAGTAATAAGAATGATAATGAATATAGCGGTTGATGTAATAAGATAATAGATTGATAGTTTATAATGATAGATTAATAGTGTTCTTAATAATTAAATTAAAGATTAAATAACAAACGTGTAGTAAATTTAAGTATGAGATAATCTAATTTACTCCAACCTGCTATCTTAATTGTCCATTCTCTACTCTGATTGGTCAAAATTGTCTAAGTGTGTTCCTACCATAATTTGTTGAGATTGTGTGGTTAGTGCCCAGTGCCCACAATAGTTTGTGGCGTCGCAATTGGATTTGAATTCTGTTTTTTATTTTTTTTTATTTTTTTTTATTTTTTTTTATTTTTTTTTTCGCAGAACCAGCAAGCGGCAAGAACGGCAAAGTTGAAATTGAAATTAAATTTCAGAAAAAAGAAAAAAAGAAAATTACAAAAAGAAAAGAAATAAACTAGTCACGTGTATTTAGATAGAAAAGTTTCACTTTTTATACTTATCTATCACGTGATCACATTAAAAAGATAGGTGTTTGGATGTTTGGTTTCTTTATTAACCTCTCTTTGATCTGCATCAAATCACTTATGTTATTAGTTATAGTTATAACATATTAACAATACGTTGTGTTATTCATGTCACAACAGTATACAATCAGTAGGTTCTTTAAACCAAAGGAGAATAAGAATGATACTGTAGCTGATATTAAAGTTGAAACTGAAGTTATAACTAAAACTGGAATTGAAACTGAACTTGAAACTGAAAATATTGCTGAAATAGTGGATCTTACTCAAGATGATTTAGGTTCTGCAAATGAAGATGATGATAATGAAGTTATTGAAATAAATAATGATAATAAAATTCCTGTTAATACTAAATCGGAAGATGTAATACGGCGTATTAATCAATATTCATCTCCATCAAAACCATCACCAATATTATCGTCACCATTATCTTCATCATCATCATCATCATCATCATCATCATCATCATCGCCATCACGATCAGGAACACGATCAGCATCAAAAACTTCTACATCACCATCATCATCAACTTCAATAAAGCCATCTCTTACATCTAAATTTTCTAATAAAAGAATTAATATAAATTCTGAAAAAATGTTGGATCAACCTTTAAAGAAGACTAAAATTGTTAAATCTAATAGAGGAAAATCTTCATCTGTATCGATAAATAATCAAATCAAATTAACTCCATTAGAACAACAGATAAAAGAAATAAAATTAAATAATATGGATAAAATTTTAGCTGTTCAAGTTGGATATAAATATGTATTTTATTGTCAAGATGCTCAAATAGTTTCTCAAATATTAGGTATGAAATTAGTTCCTGGTAAATTAAATATATCAATGAATAATCAACCTAATGATGATTTAGACAATCATGATTCATTATATAAGTCTTTAGCTTATTGTTCTTTCCCTATTGATAGATTAGATTTACATCTACAGAGACTCTTAAATTCAGGTCTTAAAATTGCCATTGTTAATCAATTACAATCAAATGCTATAAATTCAATAGAAAATAAATCAAATGATTTATTTAAAAGAGAAATTACTAATGTATATACAAAATCTACTTATATGGAGTTTACTAATAACAAGATTCATATTAATGAAATTGAAAATGAAAATAGAATTGACCATGAAAATATAAATGAGAATGAAAATGAAAGTGAAAATGCAAATCATGATAATTTTGTTAATTCAAATCATACATTATATTCAATAATTGTTATACTTGAAACTCCTATTATCAGTGATTGCATCAATATTAATAATAATATTGAAAATATCGATGATAATGATAGTAATTTGTCAAAATTTCATATCGTATCAGTTCAACCAATGACTGGGCAAATCATTTATGATGCATTTAATGATGAATTTCTAAGAAATGAATTAGAAACAAGATTATCACATTTACAACCAATTGAATTTATCTATTTCCAAAATCAATTATCTAAGCAGACTCAAATTTGTTTGAAAAATTTCTATAAATTACATAAAAGTTTAATAAGAGTTGAGGAAATCCCATTAACTAAGCAATTATACTATAGTTCAAATGAAAATTTGAATGATCTCTTTACTAATACTTTTGAATCTGATCATGATCAAGATCAATCACTCTTCAATTTCATTGATCAAGAATTCAATGTTGAGTTTAAATCTTGCTTTGGTCTATTGATTGATCATTTAAAAGAATTTAATCTTTCTTCAATATTTACCATAAAGGATAATTATATTAGTTTTCAAAAGTCAAATCATATGATTTTGAATACAAATACTTTAACTAATTTAGAGATATTTCAAAATAATACAAATTTTCAAGAATATGGTTCCCTTATTTGGATTTTAGATCATACAAGAACAAAACCTGGCTATAGATTACTAAAATCCTGGATTCAACATCCATTAGTAAATAGAGAGTTGATTGAGCAAAGATATGATGCGATTAATAATATCCAACAAAATTTTAATCATTTCTTAAGTACTTTTGCTAATAAAATTTCAAAGTTTCATGATTTATCAAAAATGTTAAATAGAATTCATTATGGGAAATGTGGTAGAAAGGAATTATATATATTTCTATCAGAAATGGATGAATTGTTTAAAGTAATAACAAAATTTGGTAGACTAGAAATTTTAGCTTCAATAAATTCATCTTTATTAAAAGAAATTTTTGAAAATATTATCAAATTATCTTTAGAATTGAATAATAATTATAATCTTTTATCAATGATCAATTCAGAATATGCCATTGATGAGAAAGATCAACCTAATCATATTTTGAAATATTTTAATTTGGATTATACTCAATCCATTATTGATGAATCTGAATTAATAAAACAAAAAACTGAAATCGATAAAATATTGAGTTTATTGGATGTTGAATTAAAAAAAATCAGGGTAATATTGAGAAGGCCTGAATTAAATTATGTTACAAGAAATAAAGAACAATTTTTAATTGAAGTTAGAAATATTAAAGTCAATAATACAGTGCCTAAAGATTGGCTAAAGATTAACTCAACTGCAACTATATCAAGATTTAGGACTCCAAAAATTATTAGTCTATTCAAGGTACTACAGTATCATCAAGATTTATATCAAAATGAATGTAATAATATTTTTAACAAGTTTGTTAAAATAGTGGACAGTCATTATACAAAATTCAATAAAATAATCAATTCTATTGCTTCTTTTGATTGTCTATTATCATTATCATTCATATCTTCAAATCCTTCTTATTCAAGACCCAAATTAGTTCATAATCAAATTATTAAAGTTGAAAAGGGTAGAAATCCAATAATTGATCATTTATCTAATTTAAATTATGTATCCAATGATATTAATCTTTCACCTGATGAAAGTTGCATGATTATAACAGGCCCAAATATGGGTGGTAAAAGTTCTTATGTCAAACAAGTAGCCTTGATCTCATTAATGGCACAAATTGGTTGTTTTGTTCCTGCTGAGACAGCAACATTAGGGGTATTCAACTCAATACATACAAGAATGGGTGCTTATGATGATTTAATTAGAGCTGAATCAACTTTTTTCATTGAAATGTCTCAAGTATTAAATATCATTAAAAGTACAGAGAAGGATAATGGCAATTCATTAATTATATTAGACGAAGTTGGTAGAGGTACTGGTACTAATGATGGGATTTCATTGGCATCATCAATTTTAGAATATTTTTTACAGGAGAAATGTCCAAACTTGATATTATTTATTACTCATTTTCCATCAATTTGTTCATTGGCTAATCGGTATCCACAAATCCAAAATTATCATATGGGATTTCTTGAACAGAAAAAAAATGAAAACGATTTGCCAACTGTCACATTCTTATATAATATTGTCAAGGGGGTTTCCAAAAATTCATATGGTTTAAATGTTGCAAAATTAGCTATGATTGACGAAGATATTTTAAAATATGCTCATCAATTAGCACTTGAGAAAACAAAAGAAATGGAACTAACCACCGCTTTCACCGAAGGTCTTGAAATATTGAAATTATTTAAAAGTAAGCTTGAACAATAAACTTCTATCTATATAAAAGAATACTACATTACAATGGCCTACCAATATCAGTACGTTAAAATATATAATGAATCAAAAATATTGTATAATGTATAATTTGTAAAGAAATATTATTCCTTTATTTTTTGTTTTGTAAATTCGTAAGTTAAATCATAAATAATTGTGTGTGCGTGTGTATGTGTAGTGCTATATCATATAGAGTTGATAACCTATTCTCCTCTTTCCTGCACCTTTTTAGTTTGGTCTTTTTCTTTCCTGTCGTTCTCATTTAGTACCTCTTGTAATGTATTGTTTGAATCATTTCAAAATTTGTTGGTCTTGAAAAGACTCTTGCTATTTGTACGTGCACGGCTGGCACCAGTTACAGTATATGAGATTGAGCCATATGAATTCTTAGAACCATATGTTAAAGCATCATTAACATTAGATGCATCATGAACCAAAGTCATTGAGCTGAAATCTTCAAATGGATCAGTGTTTTCATCAGAATGCTCAGTTTCATTCATAACCTTTTCATTTGAGATATCTATACTACTTTCCTTATTTTTCTTTTTATTGGCTTGAAAATCTGTACCATCCTTGGATAATACTGGAATCATTGGAGGGCTTTGATTTCTTAATAAAGCCCATTGCAAATTCTTAAAGAATGGATGGTTCTTAATATCTGAAGCTCCTAGTTTAGATCCTAATCTTTTATTTTCATCCTTAATTAAGAGTTTTTTAATTAAATTTTTACAACTAGATGAAATTGATTGAGTATCAGGGAATGAAACCTCTACTTTTAGAATATTAGAAAATGTTTGATTTCTATTGGAACCTTTGAATGGAGTCTTACCAAATAACATTTCAAATATCAAGATACCTAATGTCCACCAATCCACAGCAACAGTGTGACCTTTACCTCTAATCACTTCAGGCGCAATATACTCTTCAGTACCAACAAAAGAATTTGTTCTAAATCCATCGATGCACACTTTAGTATCAATTGCTAATTTATGATTACTAGCATTCATAGTAATTGAAGGATTTTTAGTTGACTCTGATTGTTTTGATAAGTCAAAATCTGATAACATAATATGGCCTGATTGATGTAGAAGAATATTTTCAGGTTTTAAGTCTCTATATATGAAACCCATCATATGTAAGTATTCAAGAGCAGCAGTAACTTCAGCTGCATAAAACCTAGCATCAGATTCAGAGATACATTTTGACGCTCTTGTTTGTAATGCTCTAAAGAATTCACCACCCATACAATACTCCATACAAAGATATAGATAATCTTCAGATTGGAAAGAATGATAAAGAGTAACAATAAAAGGATGATTTGAAGTAGCTAAAATTTCTTGTTCAGCTAAAGCTCTTTTAATTTTGTTTCTTTCAATCATTTCCTTTTTACTTAAGACTTTCATAGCGTATAATCTATTTGTTTTCTTTTCACGAACTAAATAGACTTTACCTACATCACCTTTACCTAATAATCTAATTTTTTCAAAGGATTGAGGTCCAACTTGTAATTCAGTGGCTTTAACCATTTGTAAGGATTTCTTTCTTGGTCTTGATTTAATGTTATTCGTTTCAGATATGTTTGACAATTTTTTAGAATTTAAGCCAGAAGTTGTGTTATAATCAGTTATATCAACATCATTTTCATTACTCTTTGGAGAGATGGTATCGGTTGAAGAGTCTACATTTTTGTTTAAACCTAATGGAGCAGATGCAACTCTTCTTAAAGATGGCTTTGAAGCTGATGATGTTGATGTTGTTAATGTTGTTGCTG